>CAUYON010159441.1:0-11493 GCA_963573935.1 Arctocebus calabarensis | reverse complement strand
ATGTGTGGTACATATTCGAAGGGTCAGGAGAAAACTTCTAAATACGGATCAAAAATGTTTTCATATAGTAAACGAGAAAATATCATGAATGGTATGTCAATCAGGTTGATAAAAATATCTCAGATTGCATGTGAAGCCCCCTCAGTGTACCCCATGGTTGAACTAATGTACACAGCTATGATTCAATAAAAAAAAAAAAAGTTTCTGTGGAAATTGGAATATCTTTAGAACAGGAGCTGGTATCTTCAGGCTTGAACATAGGGGAATTTCAGTAAATATAAATATTTTTATCAATAAAATTATAACTCTTGAGTCATTTTCTATGTCATTACTCATTATTTATATATGGATGCATTTATTTTATGAATCTAAATACTAGAGTGTTCACCTCATTAAGGAACTTCAAAGTCATCAGTAAAGATCTGTGATGGTTTGATTTTTATTTGTTTTCCAACTTTCAGAAATATAAAATAGTTTCTGCATTTAAGATTTTGTTTTCTAATGAGAACCAAGGAAAAACTAGAAAATTTCTTTTAAATTAACAAAAGATATTGTGCCATTGAGAGGGGAATTTACATTTTGAGGAAATACTTTAGTGGTAAATTTGAATATTTGTGCAGAAGCAAAATGTTGCATTATTCTCTATTTTTCTCTAATAATGGAATTACTCATTATAATCTACAAAATTGAAGATAAAGAACTAGTGACTGAGTTGACAATAACTAGAAAATATACTCCAAATGAAATTAAGTGAGAAGAATTTTAGACAAGGTGTAGGAAGACCTGAATTCTCGTTTTTACTGCTAATTAGCAGTTTGCTGTTTAAAACATAGTACTCTTCTCCACCCAAATAGCTTTTCTGTTTTTTTTTTTGACAATGAGAGGTCATGACATGAAATCTTTTAAAAAATATATTAATTTCTATTGGTAGTATCCATTGAGATACTCTGGAGTTAGATTTCGTGTGTGCATATAAAATTGTGTTACTTATTTCAATCCCTGAGAAAAGTTCATATTACCTGTTCACACAAAAGATGAATTTAGTCAGTGTGTGAGCTTGTGGTATTTGCCTAGAGATTTTGTCCTTTCAACAGGCTTACGCTAGAAGTTGAACAAATGACTAGATTTCACAAAATCTTACAGTTTTCTTAACTGCAAATCAGAGAGATTAATATTTACTTACCTGTGAAAGTATTAAATGGATTAGTTACCAGAAGAGGCACTTGCATTTCGGAGTCCCACAATTTCTCTTCTTCCTTCTTGATCTCTTATCTTCAACTTCTTTATTTCTATTTTAAAAGGGTTTTTGGCTGCCATGATTTCTTATTTTACAATTTTTTAAAAAATTTATTACTTTGATAATTTAAAAGAACCCCCTTAGTGAATAGCCAGCATCCTTACCTTCTTGCCATTTTATTGTCTTGGAAAAAGAAGTTTATTAACTCACCTTAATAATCACTGTGAATAGCTCTAGTAGTTACCTCTTTTTAAGTTCATTCTTTTTGTTGGTTTAAACAGTACTCAAAAGAAGTTATTTTTTCCTTTGCTTTGTTTTGAATATGTACGACATGCTGTGATAATTGAAGATAACTGAATAGAACTAAGATATATGCGCTTTGGGGATATTTTGTTGTTGACTCATGAACACCCTTAGTTAAGTCGCACAATAGTATATAAAGAGATAAAAATAATTTGGTTTTCAGAGAATAAGTTGTGTCATGCCGAATCTCTTTCCAAATTGGATATATTCCTTTTTATGTGTAGAAACTCTGTCTTTGATATTCTAGGAAAGACTCTTTATGTAAAATGTAGATACTGATAATTTTTCACATGTAGATACTATGAGAACTAAATCAAATATCACAAGTTACATGTAAAGAATAATGCTAGCACACAGGAAATGTTTGGTAATTTTCAGCAGCTATTATTATTATATTTTATGGTAAGACAAAGCATTTGAGACTTACAGTGGTGCTCCTGTGTTTTATGGTATCAGACAATATCCTAAGAAAGGATATTCTAAATTTCAAATCATATGGAAAACAATTTAGCACTTAATCTGATGGAGAGAGAGAATATCTGAAGTGAGAAGCAAGATGCTAACCAATCTAGACCACCATCTGAGGATGCTGCTTTCAATGATATAAAACATAATTTTCCTTTCCTTTTTAAACATAACATATTTATATTTTTTAGTGTAATTTAATTTTTTTAAAGATGAGATTTTTTATGTTACCTGGGGGTTTAGGAGGGGGGGTGCAGTGACCATAGCACACTACAGTCTTGAACTCCTGGCCTCAAGTAATCCTCCCACCTCAGCCTCCCAAGTAGCCACTACTTACTAGTGCACACTCAGATTTAGAACATACTCTGCATATTGGTTCTCTGCCATGTTGTGTGTATTCATAAGAGTGCTCTGATTTGCCAGAAATTAAGTACAGAAAATAACTAAAAGTATAAATCATAACATGCCATGTTCTCTTCATTTTTGTAGAGCCAGAAGTGAAAATGTATGTTTCACAGTTAAAGACACAGTAAAATATATGGTTATTACATTGAAAGCATGGCCACTTTCCATTTAATAGCATGCAGATACATATATCTTATCTGAAATTTTGTAGTGTTTCTTGTATAGAATGTAGAATAATGATGAGTTCCAAATGGTCCCTAAAAATTTTTGACAGATTGATTGTGTTTGAGATTTTTATAGCTACTGCATGCAATATTAATTATTCAGTATAAATAAATTTCACTATACTCTGATGTCCTGTGCTGTGCTAATTTGTGCATCATAGCACACTGATATATGCTATGTAATTTTAAAACTCAAAAATAGTCCCATAAACCAATATTTCTTACATAATTGTGGAGCAAATTTATTTGATGGTAAAGCTTGAAATGAATGATGCCATGTTCTCCATAGTCTTCTTTTTCTTACTTAGTGTAGCTCTTCCTGTATGTTGCAGTGCAGCAGTATTATGGGGTGCTGTCATAGATGCTATAGGGAATAATATATAATGTTCAATCTCTACACCACATTACCTTTTGAAAATAGGAAGGATTCTGAATAGTTGTAGCATATTTGTCTCTAAATTTTTTGGATAAAGTATTTGGATCTCACTAAGAATCAGGCTGTAATAACTGAACTTTGCAGGACTAAATGAGAGAAATAACCAGTATCATTAAAATGAAAGAATTTCAAGTGTTGATTACTGTGCTTACTTCTATAACCTGTACTTCATGCCCCTACAAGTCTTCTATTTTGAACAACAAAGGACTTGATACTACTTATTATTAAAATGCCCCAAAGTTCTGTATGTTCAAAAGCTTTTCCATTCTTCCATGGAGTTGGGCAATTGCCACTCTTCTTTGTCTCATATGCTAAGATTAAATCCAAAGGGTATTGCTTACTAAAAAGAAATTTGAAACTGCATCCATCTTCTCCTGATGATTTGTCTTACTTCTACTTTTTGGGCACATGGATATTCCATGTGCCAAAGGAAGTGATAGATAAAACTATGAATGATGTGTGTAGACAACAGATTTGTCATAAGCATCTATCATCATCTTCTTAGGAGTCAAACAATACATATTCGTTCCAACAAGAATTTCTTCCCAAATAAGTTCTTTGCAGTAGGGACTATTGTGCTTGTGGCAGTTATATTTAAATTCTCTGGTACTTTTTCCTGACCTTTATCATTATATTATGAGTCACCATTGAGCTATATTTAAAGTTAAATGTTAACGCAGCCCCAGAACTAGCATAAGACTACACCTGCATACGGGCTAGGTGAGTTCAGCATGGATTTCAATGAATGAATTACAGTCTGTGGATAAAAGATAAAGCAACCATGTATTCAACAAAACAAAATTATAAATATAAGCTATAAACATAAAATTATAAATAATTTGAACTATATCAAGTAAATCCATATGGTGTAAAAACTGCAATCATTAAGAACTATATGTTAAGACAATGTATTTAAAAATAAAAAATCAGAGATATTTTAAAACTAATATTTAAACATCAATGTGAAAGTATAATACCACTTTAAAATATGTTTAAGCAAGAAAAAATATGTACATGACATGTGTCTTTTTTAAAAACAAAAGAGCATGGCATTATTTGACTCTAAAACACTGGGTTACTAGTAATTTTAATTTTCATTTATTTACCTTTACTTATGCATTAAAAAAATAATGTACATATCCTATTCCTATGACTCTACCACCCAGGGAAAGTGATGAAACAATATTCCCAGTCAGAAGCCTGGGAAGTGAGATTCATAATTGCAGTCTTCTCGTCTCTGCCAGATTTTTCTGTTTGTCAAGAACTGTGAAGGAGCTCGGTGCCTGTAGCTCAGTGCATAGGACGCTGGCCACACACACTGAGGCTGGCAATTCAAACCCAGCCTGGGCCAGCTAATGAAACAATGACAAGGGAAACAAAAAAATAGCCAGGCATTGTGGCGGGAGCCTGTAATCCCAGCTACTTGGGAGGCTGAGGCAAGGGAATCGCTTAAGCCCAAGAGTTTGAGGTTACTGTGAGCTGTGATGCCACGTACTCTACAGAGGGCAACATAGTGAGACTCTAGCTTAAAAAAAAAGAACTGTACTGTGTAGGGTCAGAAATGCTACTCTGCTTGAATGCTGGCAAGTTAGCTGATCCCAATTTTGTGGAAGATGCAGTCTTCCCAACACAGAGGCAAAAGACTATAGTAATTATGATAGTGAACTTTAAATAGCCATTACCTTGATTTTTTTTTTTTTTTGGTTAAGCATACTTGGGTCTGGTTTGAATGTACACCCCCAGTGCATAGGGCTGGCACTCTAACCACGTGGCTACAGGCACCCCCTGTTACCTTGATTTGTGCCCCAAGTCCCATGAAGGTGATATGGATGCTGGAGAGAGTTTCATACACAGTAGGCTTGCCTTTCAGTCAAGGAAATCCTACCTTAGAAAACCACAATATTTTGAGGTGCTTGTGAGCAAACTTTCCCAACTTTTGCCCCAGAGAAAGATAATAATTACTACTTTTTTTTTTTTTTTTTTTTTTTTGCAGTTTTTGGCTGGAGCTGGGTTTGAACCCGCCACCTCCGGCATAGGGGCCGGCGCCCTACTCCTTTGAGCCACAGGCGCTGCCCCAATAATTACTACTTTTGATAGCAAGCAGAACAGTCCTCTTTTCCAGAAGAAGATACTCTATATTTACGGGCTGATTGCTATACAAATATCCTTGGAAACATATTTCAGAACAAGAGTTGTCAACATCTTTGCCCCCAAAATGTAAATAAGCACATGAGATGACCAGCACCACTGACCTAAATGTTGTCGATTGTGTTTCTGCTTTATTTCTATTCTTTATACTGAATTGACATATCATTTAAATAATATGTGGTTTCTGATTTTGAAATTCAAACTAATGGAACATACAGTACTTCTTTTTGATGTAATATTTTAAATTCACATTAAGTTTGAGAGTCATTCGTATCAGTAAGTGTAGCTACAGCGTATCCATTTTCAGTGCTCTGTCATATTTCCTTTCTGTATCACAGTTTACTCTATTGCAATTTTTTGTTTGGTTCTTTTTCATCACGTGCATGTGTGTGTGTGTGTGTAAAAATGCTGTCACAAAGCAATTTTTTCATGTCTCCTAGTACATATATTCAAGAGTTCCTCTAGAACATTTAGTAGAAGTAGAATTGTTAGGCCAATCGTAAGCACACAATGAACATTACTGTAGTAATTATTTTTCCAATTGGATGAATTTTGAAAACATTCTTATTTTCTATTAGTACTCATTATCTGACCACCTGCAATGAATGGACAAATAGGGGCTTAGCATTCTTGCCAACACTTGGCATTTTTGCTTGTTTCTTTTGCCCATTTTTCTCTATATATATTTTTTCTAAATGATTCATCAGAATTCTTTGTTTTCTGGGTAATAAATGTAATTAAACAGTCAATAATATGTGTTCCAACTGCTATCCCCAGCTCATAGCTTGCTTTTTCTATCTTCTTTTATTTTCATTTATTTTATGTGGTGTCTCTTCATGATAAGCTGAATCTTCCCATCTGATCTTGATTCTTCAAGGATGTCTTAACTGTTCTGTTCCTATCTCTTTCATACAAATTTTAGAATCATCTTATCTATTCTCCTTATTTACCCACCCAAAAGTATACTGAGATTTCTGTTGAAAAAGTATTTAATCTGTAGGTTAATTTAGGAAGAAAGAAATGTTTAGACTATTAAGCCTTAATTTGCTTAAGCATAATATATATATTCATCAATATAGACCTCAATAAACATTACAATAATCTCTATGAGATCTTAGACATATTTAGTTATATTTATTCATGTTGAATTTGCATTATTAAGGTAATTTAAAAAGTCTCTTTGAATTTCATTTCATATTCTAAATGCTTTTGGATGTATAGAAATGTCATTGAGTTTTGCATATTGCTTATACCCCTCAAATGTTAATTTTGGCTATTTACCTATAGTTTCTTCTGAATTTTGTGCACGCACATTATCATTACGTCACTTGTGGATACCAAAAGATGTTTTTCCTTTTCTGTCTTCTACACAGCATTGTTTCTTAATCTTAGCTTATTGGTCTGTCTTGAATATTTATACAGTGTGAAGTAGAAATGGACTTCATCATCTTTTCTCCGATTTGGGGGAAAATGCCTAGTTCAACATTCAATTGAATTATTGTATATTCGTAGTTTTTAGAAAATACCCTTTAAGTACTATAAATAATTATCTCCTCTTCATAAGTTGTTAATACTTTTCTTGGGAAGGTGTTTATTTATGCATCTATTTATTTTGTTATTTTATATTTTAACTTACTTTGAGACAAAGTCTCACTCTGTTGCCCCAGCTAGAGTGCAATGGCATCATCATGGCTCACTGCAACCTCTACCACCTGGGCTCAAGTGAACCTCCAGCCTCAGACTCCCAAAACTTGTTGCTGTAAATGGCCACCACCCCACCCAGCTAATTTTTCTATTTTTAGTAGAGATGGAGTCTCACTCCTTTGTAGGTTAGTCTCAAATGTTTGTTTTTAAGCAAGAATGGAACCTTCAGGAAGGTAGGGATTTTTACTTGTCTAATTTACTCATTGGCAAGTCTACAGGGCTTGGAAAAGTGACTGGCATGTTAGAAGTGAAAAAAAATACAGCTGGATGTTAAATGTTGAACATTGAACTGGATGTTGAATTTTGTATGCTTTTCTCCTGCACTTATTTTGGCCACATGTAATTTCTTACATTAATCCACCCTACATTAATGTATTTTCTAATACTAACCCAGCTTTGCATTTTTAAATTTTCCTAGAGAGAAGCAGATGGTAAAAGGCATGGTAAACACTGCTGTGACTGTAAACATTTTATAAAAGAATTTATTCTTATAGTCAAGGAGGATGTGACATCAATTTGAAATTATCGTTTGGGGGAGACAACCACATATTTTTTATTTCCACCCCTCAGGATTCAAGCTGAATAGTGAACGATGAGACAACATGTTACTGTGTATAAAATAAAATGTGTGTTCAAAGTTCTCTAAGGATGTAGATTCCAAATTAATATATGAAAGGATGGGCTTGTGGAATAAAGCTCAGCGTTGCAATTTAATTCATCAATGTGCTAGAACTAGCTGTGACACACATCAGCAGCACAATGTCTATGAGAAAGTTAATGACAAAGATTAGCTTAATAAAGGATGCTGTTTAAATCACCTTTCAGTTATATTCTCAATTCCAGCCTTGTTGGTCCCTATGAATTAAGCCTTAGAAAAAAAATGAGAGACCCTAATTTATTTTGATATGTTAAGAAGTTTTGCCACTCGCCTTTTCCATTCTTAACCTCAGATGGAAAAAGGCCTTGCTTCTTAAGATTTTTTAAGAAATAGTTTTCTAATACACTTTGTGGTGTTTCCCATATATTATAATTTCTTAGAACATTTACTGAGTTATTTTCCCATTGAATATCTCTGTGTCTTGCATTTATGAATAGAAACCAGACATTTCCCTTGCTCTGCAAATCCTAAAGATGAAAGATGCATCAGAAGGAAGTAATCCTTTTACTGCTTACATGGCAAAATCCACAGAAGTTGCACACCAACACATATGCCCACATAAACACAAATATATTTTTCTGACCTATTTCTCTGGGATTTTGATGGTCAGAAAAGTGTTTCTATATTTGCTATTGATAAAATTCATCAGCTTTGCAAAAAATAAGGTCTAGGATAGTATTATAGCTTACTGACCATATTCCTGTCATGATAGTTGCAAGTGATAATAATTCTGACTTGTGGAAACAATGAGAGTTAGTAGTAAAACAATCTTTGGGCTACTTGATGAGGATTTCATCTGCATAAAACTCTAATGTATAATTTTATTTTTATCTAACATATTTGTTCTTGTTTAGGAAACTTTTGTAATGTCCATGGCTGATGCATTGTAGATTTCTTAGAAATTCCCACCAGCAGCGTGCATTTCTGTCATATGAGCATTGGTTAATTATAGTAGGAAGTGTAAAACCAGAATATGTGTGGTATTGGTTTATTTCCAACTGCCATGTAAAACTATAATCTGTGGCACATGTGAATGACCCTTTTGTAATTTCTTTGGTCCTGATTAAAATCTGTGACATAATTGTGCAGGGGCATGTGGAAGTGTTTAAAGGAAGAGTCATATCTTGATGTGCTTGTATTACTAGTAATAGTGACTTTATAAGCTTAAAACCAGTCTTCAAGTAATAGTTATAAGTAGGCCAGGAATTGAACTAAGAAAATGATTGCAGAGGATGGACAAAGGAAAACAGAAACAGGAGAGAAGTAGATCTAAAAAATCCTGAGCCTAACACAACGTGCTGCTAGAGGCCAGGCACCTTAAAAATTTAAGAAGCAGCTTCCTAGAATTTCACCCACCCTTCACACAACTCAGAGGCTTGGAGGTCTCTAAACAGACAAGACTGGCCCAGATGGGCCAGACTTCGCTCTGAGAGAGGGAGTGTGTTTGTAAAATTAGATATGCAGAATGTTTAAACTTTGTTAAAGAAGGCAATATTTGCTTCGGACCAGATAAGGAGATAAAAATATCTCTTTGCTTCTGTTACCTTGGTGTGACCAGAAGTGTCTGTCTGTCTTAGCAACAAGCTTCTTGAGTATTAATTGTCACTTGTGTGATTTCTGTGCTGGCTTAATTGGGGTCTTCTCTGACGTCCTGCTCTCAGACTGCTTCTCACCATCTCAGACTCTGTGTTAAGATCACAAATACCTTCGAGCAATAAAAGTAAAACGTAAATCCATCCAATTAACATAAAGAGTTTAGTCAGAAAAATGCGAGCATAGCAAGAACCATATGAATTGTTTGCCTTTCCCTCATGAGATTTATGATGAAAACGAAGGTGTATGAAATAAAAACAGAGCTAGCCTGGAGCAAGACGCTGCATGTGTGTGAGGCCTCACAAGGAAAGGCACTCAGTCTCCTGACACAACCTGACTGGTAACACTTTGTCTCTCGTATTGGCATTTTCTTCTTCCCTTCATTCAATTAAGTCATTGGGAGGGATCCCATCATGCCATTGGGGCTGGTATCTGATTTAATTGTTAAGTGTTATAACTACTATACCTTTTGAAAAAAAATATTCTTTGGTAAGTTATAAATCTGTGCAATGGCATCCATGGGGAAAATATGAAATTGGGTGATATGGTCCTCTCACCCATTCACCATGTATTTCATGCACCATATCCTTTTTATGTCTTACTCCTGAACTTTCTCTTGCTGACTTGTCTAGACCTAATTCTCCTGCTCACTGTTCACATAAGGACTCTGTATGTCCCTCATCCATGCTTGTATATAACTGTATTTGGCAGACAGATAGTTTTCTATAAGCATTGACTTACATACAACTCTCATTTACGTGTGAAGTCTATTACAGTAAGTCCCCAAATTATAAACATCCAACTGCTATACAAATGGGTGCTTTTATAGTAATAGGTAAATATATCTGTTCCAACTTATATACTAAGTCATCTTAAGAACATTCTTCTATTGTTCATAATTCAGCAAATGCCTGTACCTCTTTCAGAGGTAATTGCATTCAGTAAAGACCTATATAACATGCATGGCTAATGTTTTCCTTTTTTACTAAAATGTAGACTGTGCAAAGTCTATTTCAAGGCACATTGAGCTTTCTGTATACCACTAAGGAGCTGAACGGGTAATAGTCAGAAACAGATAACATCCTGTAAAAACATTTCAAGCTGTATTGAGATGATAAGGACATTTCTGAGACTTTATGTTTGAAAGAAAGGAATACTGATGATGTGAGTCTTTTACAATATTTCATTGTCACTTTCCTATCTAATGGCACCAAGTGTAACTTACTTGTACCCCCTCTAGGCCCAACATCATTTAGGCAAAAAATTTTTTACATTAATCAGATATTTCTCCCTACACATTCTTCTCAAAAGTGGTGATACAGATTATGTAGTTGGCTCAGCAGTATTGATTAGGGAAGCAGGAGAGTACTAATTGATTCATTTAAGTCTTTCACTGGAGATCCACTTCCTTAAGATTCCATCAAGACCACCAAAATCACTAGCCATCATCTAGAAAACAAAGTTACAATTTCTATGCAAATTGAATATGCTGGATAGTTGTTGCTGATCATGCATCATAAGAAGTTACATCTTGAGGCCCATATGCACATGCTGTACGAATACTGTAATCAGTTATGGATACTTCTATCATGGGTACAGGGGGGAGATGATGGGGAAGTTAATGTGTCACCTTGCTAATGGACTACATGCTGATCACCAAGTGGGACCAGAGCTGGGTGATACATTTGGGCACATGGCCTTTGTCATTATAACTAACAAATTGCTAAAATTCTAATGCTTTTGAAGCAAATCATTTCTTGTATATACATTGTTTTTATTTGAAAAGTATACCCTGGCCACATAATTGAATGAGCATTCCAACTTATAATTGTATAAGTGTTCCTAAAGATTAAGAAACAGAGAGGGTGAGCAACATACTTGTTTTCTATTTGTTTAAATTAATCTGGCAAATCATAAAGTGAAAATGATAAAATCAAACACGACCTCATTTTAGCCCTATATATCTGTGTAGCTCTTTATACTCTCAGAGCACCTATGTACTAGATGCTTTAAATTTTTTATCCCTATAATTACCCCCTAAGATATAGTTGGCAGGTACTAGTATTGAACATGGTCAAGAACTCAAGTATCCAAACTTTTGAAAAAAATGGTATTTCTATTCTTTTCCTTTTTGCTTCCCTTCCCTTCCCCTCCCCTCCCCTCCCCTCTTTCTCTTTCTTTCTTTCTCTCTCTCTCTTTCTTTCTTTCTTTCTTTCTTTCTTTCTTTCTTTCTTTCTTTCTTTCTTTCTTTCTTTCTTTCTTTCTTTCTTTCTTTCTTCTTTCTTTCTTTCTCTTTCTTTCTTTCTTTCTTTCTTTCTTT
>CAUYON010159439.1:0-14284 GCA_963573935.1 Arctocebus calabarensis | reverse complement strand
TGCAGGTTCAAAACCAGCCCCGACCAAAAACTGCAAAAAAAAAAAATGGTGCTCAAATCCAAACACTAACAATAACAAATGCTCGCAAGGATGTGGAGCAACACTGGCTGCTGGTGGGAATGCAAAATGGTACAGCCACTTGGGAAGACTGTTTGGTAGTCTCTTACAAAACAAGATACTCTTACCATACAATCTAGCCATTACTGGTGCTTACCCAAAGGGGCTGAAAATCATGTCTATGCAGAAACCTGCACACAAATGTTTATAGCACCCATTCATAATTGCCAAAAATTAAAAAAACAAAACAAGATGGCTTTCCATAGGTGAGTGGATAAATAAACTGTGGTACATGGAGCCTGGAATATTATTCAGCCCTGGTATGAAAAGACAAGGAGGAACATTGGATGCACATTACTAAGGGAAAGAAGCCAATTTGAAAACGCTACACACAGTGTGATTCGAGCCATAGGATGTTCTGCAGAAGGCAAAACTACAGAGACGGTAAAAAGATCAGGGAAGTTGGCCGAGGGAGAGAGGAACTGGTGGGGCACGGGAGACTCTTAGGGCAGTGAAATTAGCCAGGGTGATACTGTAGCAGTGGACATAAGTCTCCACACCCATGGGATGTGGAACACTAAGCGTGAACCCTAATGTCATCAAAACTTTGGATGTAGTGCCAGCTACTTGGGAGGCGGAGGCAAGAGAATCGTCTAAGCCCAGGAGTTGGAGGTTGCTGTGAGCTGTGACGCCACGGCACTCTACCGAGGGCAATAAAGTGAGACTCTGTTTCTACAAAAAACAAAACAAAACAAAACTGTGGACTTTAGGGCAGCACCTATGGCTCAAAGGAGTAAGGCACTGGCCCCATATGCCGGAGGTGGCAGGTTCAAATCCAGCCCTGGCCAAAAACTGCAAAAAAAAAAAAGCCTCTGGACTTTGGGAGATGATGACGTGTCAATGTGGGTTACGGATTATAACAAATGCACCACTCTGGTGGGCATGTTGATAGACCATGGGCACGTGGGGACAGGGGAGAGTGGGGACTCTTGTACTTTCTCGTCAATCTTGCTGTTAAAGTAAAACTGCTCTAAAAAAAGGGGGGGGCTATTTTAAAAAACAAAGCCAAAAAAGTGTTCCTTATTTCAAAATTAATACATTTCTTTGCAGCAAATTTTAAAAATACAGAAAAGCAAAAATTACCCATGATGCTACTCAGAGAGAACCAAACAATATTTTACTATTTCAATGTTTTTTTCTAGGCATATGTCTTTTCAATTTCTTTTCTTTTTTTAAAGGAAAAATTAAAAAACAGGCTTATCTTTTTACTTAACGTCTTTGAAAGTGTGGAGCCAAAATGTCTTATTTCAAATCCCAGTTCTGCTACTTAACAACTGTGTTGGCTTGGGTAACCTCTCTGTGCCTCAGTTTCCTCATGAGTAAAAAGAGGATAATAATAGTACCTACCACTTCAGATTGTAGGGAGGGTGCATGAGTTATTTACATAAGCATGCAGAAAGTGTCTGGCACATAGTTAGCGCTCACCCTTAGGGTCTTTTCATGCCAATCAATATTCTTCTATCAATTCTATGACAGTACCACTTTTTTTTTTTTTTTTTGAGACAGAGTCTCAAGCTGTCGCCCTGGGTTGAGTGTAGTGGCATCATAACTCACAGCAACCTCAAACTCTTGGGCTTAGACGATTCTTTTGCCTCCAGTCTCCCATGTAACTGGGACTACAGGCGCTGGCCACAACACCCGTCTATTTTTTGGTTTTAGTTGTCATTGTTGTTTGGCAGACCTGGGGCTGGATTCGAACCCACCTGCTCAGCACCATTTTTACTGGCTGAATGTAATTCTCTGATTCAGATAGAGCATAATTGGTTTAACTATTCTCCTAAACCAGTGGTTCCCAACCTTCCTAATGCCTCCTAATGCCCCCACCCTTTAATACAGTTCCTCATGTTGTTACTCCCAACCATAAAATTCTTTTCATTGCTACTTCACAACTGTAATTTTGCTACTGTTATGAATCATAATGGAAATATCTGATATGCAGGAGGTATTTTCATTGTTACAAAGGGGTCACGACCCACAGGACCTAAACGTAAACATTTGGAGCCCTTTCGTTTCTCTTACAATCAGTGCTGTGATGAGCATTGGGCATCATGAAATAGAATTGATGGGCGGTTTTAGAACTTGAGCTGTGTTGTCATGTTGCCCTGGTGACTGTTGTACCAGTTAATATACTCCTCCAGCGTGGGGGGAGGCTCCTGCACCACCCAGAGTATTAGTACATGTGAATACATTGTCATCTGGGCCCACCTGGCCAGCAACATTCACACTTGATTTCTTGCAAGTCATCCTTCTAGCAACTCATTCTGACCTGATTCCTGGGATCACCTCCAGGTTAGTGATGCTCTAATCGCTGCCATGCGCTGGAATCCTTCTGCCACCTCCATTTTTCTTTTGAGATGGGATCCCGATATTGCCTAGACCGATCTCAAACTCCTGGGCTCAATTCATCCTCCTGCCTCAGCTTCTCGAGTAGTTGGGACTCCAGTCGCCCGCCCCGCCAGCTGCCTCTGCTCTTTAAATCCCGAACCCTATTGAAAACTTTCCCAAAGGGCAGAGACCAGAGAAAATCTTCTTCTATCTCCCAACCAACTGACAAGCTCCACAATTAATTCTCGTTTTTATCATAATATCCTCTGTTGATAACTAATGCAATCTTTGTTGCTCTTGTATGCCAATAAACAGGGTGGAGGTGGGACAGGGTTGTTTTCTTTATTCTGTAACAAAAGCTCCCAGAGGGAGTTTCTCCTGCTTAAACCCTGGTGGCTATGACAAGGCCTTTCTTCATTTAGCACACAGGGTGGCTTACCCTGAATTGGGGCCACATAAACATCCCATGAGGCAGGTATTGTCATTCCCTTTAAAAATTTTTCTTCTTGAGTGAGGCACCCTGGCTCACAACTATAGTCCTAGCACTCTGGGAAGCCTAGCTCTACTAAAAATAGAAAAACTAGCTTGGCACCTGTAGTCCTAGCTACTTGGGAGGCTAAGACAAGAGGATTGCTTAAACCTAAGAGTTAGAGGTTGCTATGAGTTATGACGCCATAGCACTCTAGACTGGGCAACAGAGTGAGACTCAGACTCAAGAGCATAACAATAATAATAAAGTTTTCTTCTCTTGTCTGGGGTGAGAGGGTGCATGTCTCATGCTTATAATCCTAGCATTCTGGGAGGCCGAGATAGTAGGATGCCTTGAACTCAGGAGTTTGAGACCCACCTGAGCCAGAGGGACACCCTATCTCTACTACAAATAGAAAAATTAGCCAGGCGTGCTGGCAGGCGCCTATAGTCTCAGCTATTCGGGAGGTGAGGGCAGGAGGATTGCTTGAACCCAGGGGTTTGAGGTTGCTGTGAACTAAGCTGAGGCCGCAGCACTCTCACCAGGCCACAGAGCAAGACTCCATCTCAAAAAAATTTTCTTCTTCTATTGTGGTAAAATATGCATAACATATAATATATCATTTCACCATTTTTAAATGTGTAATCCAGTAGCACTAAGCACACCTCTAAGGTTCTCTTTTTCTTTTTTTGAGATACAGCCTCAAGCTGTCACCCTGAATAGAGTGCTGTGGCATCACAGCTCACAGCAACCTCCAATTACTGGGCTCGAGCAAGTCTCCTGCCTCCGCCTCCCAAATTGCTGGGTCTACAGGCGCTTGCCAAATGCCTGGCATTTTTTGGTTGCAGCTGTCATTGTTGTTTGGCGGGTCCGGGCTGGATTCGTACCCGCCAGCTCATGTGTATGTGGCCGGCACCTTAGCCTGTTGAGCCACAGGCGCCAAGCCATCCTCTAAGGTTTAAATGTCACCACTAATCAAAAATACACTACTGGGACTTGATTAAACTAAAAAGCTTCTGCACTGCTAAGAACACTGTAAGTGTAGCAGGCAGACAGCCCTCAGAATGGGAGAAAATATTTGCAGGTTATGCCTCAGACAAAGGTTTAATAACCAAAATACAAGGAGAACTTAAGCGTATTGGCAACAAAAGGGTAAGTGATCCCATCTCAGGGTGGGAAACAGACTTGAAGAGAAACTTCTCTAAAGAAGACAGGCGCATGGCCTACAGACACATGAAAAAAATGTTCACCAATCTCCCTATTCTATAACTTTTTAATAATATAGTCCAAGATAAGATATGACAGATGAAATTACTTCCAAAGAAAGTGGCAATAAAGACATTAATTACTCCATAAAGTTTGGTGTACTGCAGAATCATTTCAACACAGAGCTGACTCAACTATGAAAAATAATATGCTTCAACTAGTTCTTCTAGCTCTTTTGAGTTGATAATCAATAAAGTATTAATGTGTCATTTGTTTTTTAAAGAGTAAATATTAAATTTTTGTTTGACTAAAAATGTGATTCAATAAATGGTTAAGAAAATTCTACTTCATGTAATTGATTTTTTTTCAAAAAGCAGATAAAAGGTTTATACAAATTTCCTTACTTATTTGCACATTTTGAAATGACTTGCTTTGCCAAACTAACTCAGCCATACTTTTCTTGGAGAATATTTTTCCAATCTGAGTGATTTAGAGAGGGGCAGGTTGATTAAATTTCATCCAAACCAAGACAAAATTTTCTGGCAGTGGGCAATAAGAGGTAGATTAACATCAAGTAGATGAGTATTTATGGGTATAAATAAAATTTGCTTGTTCTAGCCTACTGAGTTAAGAAGAATTCTCTCTTAACTCATACTGCAAGATTTCTTCTCCTTTAGAATAGGAACATAGGATTCACTGATGTAATTTTTTTGCTTTTTAACAATTTTTTCATAACATATCAACTGCTGTTTTATCAGCTTGATTTAACCTTAACCAGACTCTTTATGATTGAATTCTTATATTAAAGTAATAAATTATCAACTATATCGTTTTTTCATGCTATATCCCTTTCAACCCCCAAAGTTCCCCAGATTGCTGACAATTCAGAATTTTAAATATGCATATAAAAAAATTCAGTAATTCCCAACTATTTCTCCTAATAAACTTCCTTCAGTGTTTTTGGTCATTATAAACATTAATCTCCTTTATGTTATGGACAATCAACAAAGAATCAGGCACTGGGGCCTTGTAATAAATGATCTTGACCATTGCCTTTGGTTTGGCCAGGCTTAATGCATACACATAGTATCTGCTATGGAGGAAGTTTGCCAGTAATTGGGATATGTGATTTGTGTCTGAAAGTTGAATGTAGGTCTTTGTCTTTACCAGTGATACTAATCCCTAAGTAGATCCAAGCTGGGGAGACTTTTCCCTCCAAGAGTGATTAATCAAGAGTCTATAAACTGTTCACTTCATAGTGTATTGCATTTCTGTTTTATGCTAATGTGTTTTAGATCAGACTTTTGGGAGGTGATATGATGAATGGGCTGATGAGGGAAGGACAAGGTTGTACACAAGGACACCAATTAGGATGGTAGCCAAGAAAGGACTTGGTATCATGTTAGTGGGGATTATGTTCATGAAATAATCTATATTTATTCAGTACTTATATGTGTTAGGGTTATGGTCTTATCCCCAGCCTTTTTGGCATCAGGGACAGCTTTCATGGAAGATAGTTTTTCTTTTTTGTGTGTGAGACAGAGCCTCAAGCTGTCACCCTGAATAGAGTGCTGTGGCATCACAGCTCACAGCAACCTCCAATTCCTGGGCTCAAGCGAGTCTCCTGCCTCCGCCTCCCAAGTAGCTGGGACCACAGGCACCCGCCACAACGCCTGGCCATTTTTTGGTTGCAGCTGTCATTGTTGTTTGTCGGGCCCAGGCTAGATTTGAACCCTAACAATCCAGCTCAGGTGTATGTGGCTGGTGCCTTAGTCCATTGAGCCACAGGCGCCGAACTAGAAGATAGTTTTTCCATGGATCAGGGTTGAGGACAGGAGGCTAAGCTCAAGTGACAATGCAAGTGATCAGGAGTGGCTGTAAACATAGATGGAGCTTTGCTCACTTGCCTCTCACTCAGCTTCTGCTGTGCAGCACAGTTCCTAATTGGCTATGGACTGGTATTGGTCCATGGCCAGGGGTTTAGGCACCATTGCTATACATGGATTATTCCATTTAATACTCATCACATCCCTCTGAAGTAGATTCCATCCCTATTTTACATAGAAGAAAAATGAGATCTAGAGATGTAGTTGTTAAGTATAGCTGAGATTTAACTCCAGAGCCTGGGCACTCAACCACCACACAACAGGCAGAAATATTTAAGAGGGAGAATTTAGCATCTGAGTAGAAGCAAGGATGAGAATGATAAAGAGCTTAGGCAGAATCCTGAGTTGAGCACCCTGGTGAATGATTATACTTATTTATGGGTCAGGAAATATAGAATGAGGAATATGATTGGAGGATGGGGGAGTAATATGTTCAAATTTGAGGCACATGGATAGAGTAGTCAAATAGATTATGTGGATCTGGCAGAAGACTGGGCCAGAGTACTTGGCACAATGGCTGGCACAGAATAACTCTCAGTGAGTATTTGTTGGATGAAATGAAAGATGGAGAGAGAGAGGGAGAGAGGGAGAGAGAGAATGAGAATGAATTGGCAGCTGGGGCTATGGGAATAGATAAAATCTCCCGAAGACTGTGTGTTCAAAGAAAAGAGATGAGAACCCAGAATAAATATGGGGCACATCAGCACTTAAAAGTCAGTTAAAGGAAGAGAAATGTGAAGAGATGATAGAAAAGTATAAGAACTTTAAATGAGTGATATCACAGAAGCCAAGGGAATTGAAGGTTTCAAGAGGGACATTATTAACAATATTAAATGCCATAGAAAAAAATCCAATAAAATTATGGCAATAGATAGCTAACACTTACCTAGCACTTACCATGTTTTAGGCAATGTTTTACTGTATTATGTATTTGTCTTCAAGACAAATCTGTGCTATAGGCATTTTTATTCACCATGCTTTATGGATAAGAAAACACAGAGATGAAAGAAATTGCCAAAGGTAAGTGGTAGGGCCTGGCTTGTGGACTCAGGCTACAGAGTTCATGTTTTTGGACAACTATGGTATGTTTGTTCACAAAATCAGAAACTGAAATTGATCCATTAGGTGTGGCAGAGAGGAGGCTGTTTGTGACTCGGAGAGTGCAGCTTTACTGGGATGGTGCAAGTGGAAGTGGAGCTGATGAGGGCTGATGAGGAAGTCAAGACTGCAGCAGGCTTTTCTCCCTGGGAGCTTGGCTATAAAGAAGAAAGGAAAGGGATGGCCAGAGGGATGCCAAAGCAGAGGAATGATTTCTAGCATAGGAGATATTCTGGTGTGTTTATGTGCTGAGGAAGAGTCCCTGGAGAGAGTTTTTGGATGATACTGGAGACATATTATAACTGGGGAGCCAGAACCAGGAGCATGAGCCAAGTTCTCACGTGGGTTAAAGTTGTCCTTTATTACCAAGATTCAGAATCCCAGGAAGACAGGGATATCATTCTCTCAAGAGTTCTTACACCCTCCCCCAACCTTCCTATCTTCAGCTGTGTATCATCCCACCTCTAATCTTTAGCTGAAGACTCAGTGTTTGTTACTTTCCCAGGCTGTACATCTGGTGTTTTTTCTTCATCCCAGGGTTGTGATGGCCTTCACAGTGTCTAGGGGAGGACAGGCTGACATGACTGTCTGATAACAACTTAGATCATGAAGTAACTTTTACAGCTAAAGGTGGTGTGTGTGAGGGTACTTCTCCTTTTACAACATGGCAAATGAAGATGTTGTCAAGTAGGAGCTCTAAGGCACTTTCAGCTAGACAGGAGGGAGGAAAACCTATATATAAAAGAGAGACATGCTATGGGTGGTTGGAGATGTATATAGGTTTTTTTGACTGAGTGAGTAATATATTGATGGAGTTCATGCTTCCATCTTCCCACTTGCTCTATGAAGATTATAGTCATGTTTCACTGAATGATGGGGATATATTCTGAGACACGCACCATTAGGTGATTTTGTTCTTATCAAACATCATGGAGCATTTATCTACAAACGCAGATGTACAGCCTATTGCTTCTAGACCACAAACCTGTATAGCACGTTATCCTACTGAACACTTCAGAGAATTGAAAATATTTGTTTATCTAAACATTTCTAAACATAGAAAGGCACAGTAAAAATGTCGGATTGGCAATCTGTTCTCTGGGCATGGTGTACTCTTGGCCAAAGAGTGATCTGAAACACCAAAAGCAAGGCAAACATGGAATAAAGTTTATTGAGGAAGACCAAGATAGGTTTGTAAAGCAAGAGCAAGATACCTTCACAACAGACAATACATGGGTCCCCTGTCTTAATAGGAGGTTCTTGTTATGGTGCGGAATCTTATCTTACACTGTATGGATTGGGCCATCTTCAACAACTCTTGAATCACTGTAATGACATGATATTAGCCTTAGGTTACTCCAGGTCATTTTCCAGATCCTACTGTACTTGGGCTGCTTTGCCACTGAGTTGTGGAATTCCTGCATTCTTTTGCAGATTGGCAGAGATTTTTGCTTCGCCTGGGTGTGGCAGCTGCTCAAGGCAGGATCAAAGTGGGACAGTGCCCCATGTGTGGCAATTGCTTGAGGCAGAACTAAGATAGGATACCCACCTTTGTCCCTAGAAGAGCCACAGGTCCCTCACTATCTATCTAACATTTTGTCACTCTGTATTATAAAGGCCCAAATCAATGGATAGGGGTTTCTCATCTGGCTGCTTCCTGCTGAATGGGAGCAACAATCTCTCTGTAGAGACTTCCGTATATTTCCTCAGAAGATGGATGCAGTGTTGGTGCAAGGAGGAGGCAGGCACTGGGGCTGGTAGAGAATATATGACCATTTGTAGCTTGATGGACGTTAGGTGGGATAAAATAAATTTAGTTAGAAAATTTATGAGGATCAGTTCCAATGTTAGAATTCCCAGGATACAGAGAAATGGAGTGGCCATAAGAATTACCAAGGACATCCATCAGGGTCTAAAGGTCTTTGCTCACATCTGGAGATTGGAGATAGACTGTAGGGTAGCACTGATGTTGTCGTAAACGTGTCGAGATTTGTTAACAAAAAAGCAGCATTGTGCTTTTAAGAACAAGAAAGTGCCCCCTTTCACTGCAGTTAGAAGATCAAGGGCCTACACATTCATAAGGTGACTCCAGCTAACAAATCCATGGTCCTATAAGATGAACAAGTATTTGGCTAGTTTTAAATAATTTGCATCCTCTTGAACAGGTACCAGAGATTCTCCAAGGGAATACATGAGTTCTAGAGAGCACTTTGCCCCCAGCTGCCTGTTTGTTCATACTTAACTGGCATTCCTTGAATGATAAGGAATCCTTGCTTTCTCCAAAGAGATGTATGGGCATATAACACCAAGTGAGCATATTTAGAATCTGTAGAGATGTTCACTCTTGTATCTTTGGCTAACTGAAGAGCTCAGGTTAAGGCTGTGAGTTTGGCTAATTGTGCAGATGTATTTGTTGGTAAAGCCTGGCTCTCTGCTCCTTCTAGTTCCTTGGTTACTATGGCATAGCCTGCACACTGATCACTCATCAATGAACTGTTACCATCAGTAAACCACTGATGGGCTTGAGGGAGTAGGACTGAGGGTAGATCTGCCTGGGGAACATAGTGGTGAAGCATAATTTCTTCGTAATTATGCAGTGTCCTGTTTAGTTCCCTTATTGTCTTTTCTGGAATGAGAGAGATGGGGTTAAGTCCTAGGCAGTTTTCATTCTTAAAGTCAGGGCTTTCTATAAACCTAGTGTTGAGCTTTAATAGGTGGTTATCTGAAATCGGTTTTGTTACCCCTTCCTGGAGGAGCTCAGAGGCCCAGTGGGAGGTTCTAATAGTAAGGGAAGCTCCCATAGTGAATTCAGTGGGCTCTGGTAAGAGTAAAGATATGGCTGCTATCACCCTCCAGCAGGCTGGCCATCCTGCAGCTGTAGGGTCTAATTTCTTTGATAAGTAGACCACTGGCTATAACTGTGCCTCCCAAATGGGTGTTAACACCCCCAGAGCTAGTCCCTGTCTCTCATGGACATTTGAAAAGAAGGCTCTTTGAGGATGTGGTAGGCCCAGGGCTGGGTCTTGGAGCAAAGCATTATTTAATGCCTGCACAGCCTGTTTTTGTTTAATTCCCCAGATTAGAGGCTCCTTATCAATGTTTCCTTTTAGGCTTTTATAAAGGAAAGCTTTTAGGCTTTTATAAAGGAAGACTTTTAGCTGGAAGCCCATAATTAGGTATCCAAATTTGGCAAAATCTTGTAAGCCCAAGAAAAGAGTGCAAAAGGGGCAAGTGGTAGGTTAAAGTTGCTGAACTATGGCTTGGACATGAGCCAATTAGAGCTCAGGGACAGCTCTAATTTTCCCAGGGTGAGAACAGGCCCCAAGTAGGTTACCTTAGGTTGAGCCAGCTAGACTTTGGGACAGGATACCTTGTCAGCCAGGAATTACAGGACTCCAAGGGCATGTTCCCATACAAGCTTGGGGAGTGGATCAGTAGGTCATTCAAATATTGAAGCACCATATCCAAGTGGAGTTGGAGATCATGCAGATATTTACCAAAGGCCTGGCCAAAAACATCAGAACTATCCTGGAACCTTTGTGGCAACACCATCCAGGTTAGTTTTGGGGTGTGCCTTATAGGGGTGTCCATTTAAAAGCAAACAAAATCTGGCAGTAAGGGTGGAGAGGGATGCAAAAGAAAGCATCTTTTAAGTCTAGTATGCTGTAATAAGTGGTTTCTGGGGAAAGTTGCCCAGTAATGTATAAGGACTTGGCACCATGGTGTGTAAGGGCACCACTGCCTCATTGACTGTCCTTAGGTCTTGTACCAGTTGGTAGGTAACATCTTTCTTCTGGATAGGCAAAATAAGATTGTTAATAGAGAGAACAAGTAGGAATAAGTAGACCCCAAACCAGGAATTTTCTAATAAGGGGGTGAAGCCCTGCCTAATCCTCAGACCTCAAGGGATATTATTTAATAGGGGATATCCCTGTTGCAGTTCGGGATGGACCATACCTGGCTGGGCAGTTCTGGCATGGCCCAGGGATCCAATATCTCAAACTACCTCAGGGATATTTGCCTCCTAATCCTGTTGATCTTGGACCAAGTCCTCTGACTCTGTTGAGAGGCCTCTGAGGTTGAGTTCCTGCTGAAAATAGAAAGAAACCTGTGCTTGCAATTTAGAAAGCAAGTTGCATGTAGAAGGTTGACAGGACAAGTAGGAATTATCAGAAATGAATGTTCAATAGTCACATCCTCCCACAAACAAAGCAAAAGAAGAGTAAAGAATTGTTTGATAGGGACTTTGGAGACTTTGGTGACCATACAGGATTGAGTTCTCAGTTTTCCAGAGTACGTGAGGAGGACAGAGAAGGCAGCTCCAGTATCTAGAAGAAAATTTACTGGCCTACCTGCCACTGGGAGAGTTTCCCTTGGCTCTAGTCCAGTGATAGTCATCTGACAGGGGGCTGAAGGGTGGGGGGAGTCCTTCACTGTTATACCATGATCTGGTCTGGGGATGATACTATAGGACAGAGTGCAGTCCAATGACCTACTTAATGGCACTGGTGATGAGAGGTTGTGGGTGGCCTGTTTTTTGTTGGGGCAGTCTTTGACTCAGTGTCCTTCCCATCAGTAGATGTGGCACTAGAGATGGTTCCTTTGGTAGAGATCTAAATGTGGTAACCAAAGCTGCCATTAATTGGATATGCCTAGGCTCCTTCCTCTGCTCCTTCTTTTGAGTCTGAGACTCAAGCTCAGACGTTCTGTCATAGAAAACATAATTAGCAGTAGCCACCATGTTGTCTAGGAAGGTGGTAGGGTCCTAGAAAAGCTCCTGAATATTTTTCCTAGTATCTTGTGCTCCTTGGGTCAAAAACTTGTCTTTTTAATATCACCTGTCCTTCACAGGAGTTAAAAGTAAAAATAGTGTGCTTCTCTATTGCCTCCTAGAACTGATCCAGGAAGTCTATGTGGTTTTCATTGGGCCCTGGGTATGGTAGAAACTTTGGATTAGTTGATTGCCTTCTGCTTGGCAGCCTTGAGACTAGCCTAGACACCTTAGAAAGTTGTCTCTCTCTCACTTCTCTTCTGAGGAATTATTATCCCACTCCCAGTCATTCATGTGTACCACTGTCTCGTTTTCACAGGTTCTTTAGGATTTAAAAGGTGTGAATTTTTGTGCTTCCCTTAACACTTTGGATTTCTCAAAATCATGTGAAGTCTGGTTTAGAATGAAATGTACATCTTCCCAAGTCAAGTCATAGACCAGACACAAATGATGAAATGTCTCTGTATATCTGTCAGGGTGAACGGTGCAGCTCCCCAGGTCCTGTTTTATTTTATTACTATTATTATTTTAATCTTCTCACATTTTTTTCTTTTTTAAAATTTTAGAATATTATGGAGGGACACATAGTTTGCTTTTGTATATTTTAAGTCAAAGATATAGGTATGCCATTCACCCAGAAAATGTGCAATGTACCTGTTAGGTGTGAATTTACTCATCCCCTTCTCTTTCTTCTGCCTACTTGAATTCCATTGAGTTTTGCTTCCATACGAGTGTTGATCAAATAGTTCCAATTTAGTATTGAGTAGATGTGGTGTTTGATTTTTCAATCTTGGAATACTTTACTTAGGAGAATGGTCTACAGTTCTGTCCAGGTTGTTGCAAAAGATACTAGAGCGCCATCATTTTTATGGTCAAGTAGAATTTCATGGCATAAATATACCACATTTTGTCTATCCTTTCTTGTGTTGGGGGGTACTTGGTTGTTTTCACATCTTTGCAATTGTAAATTATGCTGCCATAATATTTGTGTGCAAGTATCTTTTTCATAAAATGTCTCTTTTTTACTTTAGGTAAATACTTCATAGGAGGATTTGCAGTATAAAATGGTAGGTCTACTTTTAGTTCTTTGAGGTATCTCCATACTACTTTCCATAGAAGCTGTACTAGTTTACAGTTCCACCAATAGTGTAAGAGTGTTCCTTTATCTCTGTATCCACTCTAGCATCTGTTGCTTTGGAACTTTTTGATGTGACCCATTCTTACTGAAGTTGGGTGATATCTTGGTGTGGTTTTGGTTTGCATTTCTCTGATGATTAGAGATGTTGAGATGTTTCATGTGTTTGTTGGCCATTTGTCTATCTTCATTACAAATGTTTCTGTTCATGCCTTTTGCCTACTTTTCAATGGCATTGTTTGATTTTTTTTTCTTGCTGATTTTCTTGAGTTCTTTGTAGATTCTGGTTATCAGTTATTTATTGGAGGTATAGCATTCACATATTTTCTCCCATTCTGTAGGTTGTCTATTTGCTCTATGGTGTCCTTGGCTATGCATAAACTTTTTAATTTGATCAAGTCCTATTTATTTATTTATGTTGTTGCTATGATTGTTTTTGGGGTCTTCTTCAAAAATTCTTTGCTTAGGCTGATATCTATGAGAGATATTCTAACATTTTCTTCTAGAATTCTTATATCATGTCTTAGGTCTATGTCTGTTATACACCATGAATTAATTTTTGTGAGTGGAGAGAGATGTGGGTCCCATTCCAGTCTTTTACATTTGACTATCCAAGTTTCCCAGCATAATTTATTGAATATGGATTCTTTCCTTCAATGTATGTTATTGTCTGCTTTGTCAAAGATCAGATGGGAATATGAGGATTGTTTCCTATCTGAGTTCTCTGTTCTGAACCATAGGTCTGTATGTCTGTTTTTATGCCAATATCATGCTGTTTTGATTATTATAGCTGGTAGTATATAGCTGGAGTCTGGGAAAGTGAAACCCCTAGGAATATATTTGACTATGGAGGTAAAAGACCTCTATGGGGAGAATTATTAAATGATAAGAAAAAAATCACACAGTATAGAAACAAATGGAAAAACTATGTCATGCTCATGGATCAGCAAAATCACTAATGTTAAAATGGCTATAGTATCTAAAGTGAGTCACAGATTCTATGCAATCTCCAGTGAAATAACAACATCATTTTTCATAGATCTAGGAAAAAAATAGTTCCGTGCTTCATATGGAATCAGAAAAGACCCCGATAGCCAGTACAATCTTATAAAATAAGAACAAATCTGGAGGCATCTTTTTACGTGGTTAGCATTTTAATATATCACCTCCCAAAAGATTCTCTCTGGGAGGGTACATTAATATGCAAGAGAGATTCTATTGTTATGTTGTTTTGTAGCCTGCCATTTCAACTTACAGATAGATCATGGGTGTCTTTG
>CAUYON010159437.1:0-19295 GCA_963573935.1 Arctocebus calabarensis | reverse complement strand
TGAAAAGGTCAATAAAATAGATAAACCTTATTTCTTTAAGAATTTCAGAGGGAGAGTGGTAAACAATCATTATCTTAATCTCTAAGGTGTAAAAGTACCACTTTGTTAAATTTATTAAGGGGATAAATATAGAATATGGTGTTTGTGACACATAATGTGTTAAAACTTTGGATACATAAGTCACACTGGCCAGATTAAAGTTATGTGTGGAGTTGTGATTATTTAAGAAAGAATACTAGAAATCCTGATTAGACCAGTTAAGCAAGACAAAAATGAAGAGCATTCAAATGAGGAAAGAGGATGTTGAGTTTTCTTTGGCATTGATATGATATTTTATATACAACTGTGAAGATTCTGTCAGATGATTCCTAAATTTCTTAAGTCTCAGCCTGCAAAATCAATGTATGGAAATCCGTACACCAATAATGACCAAACTAAGAAGGAAATCAAGAGCTTGATCTCATTTATGATAGGTGAAAAAAAATGCCTAGAAATATATTTAACCAAGAAGTAAATATCTACATAAGAGGAGTTACACAACACTGATGAAAGAAACTGTAGATGACACAAACAATTCACAAAAAATCCCATGGTCATAGAGTAGAAGAATCAATATTGTGAAAAATAACCATATACTTAAAAGCTTCTGCACAGCTAAAGAAATAATTAACATAGCAAATATACAACTTACAGAAAGAAAAAAAAATATTTGAAAGCTACACATCTGACAAAAACTAACATCTGGAATTAAGATGAGGCTAAGCATCTGGAATTAACAAGAGACTAAAACAAAAAAGCAAGAGAAAAACAAATAATCCCATTACAAAAATAACAAATGCCATCAATGACATCATGAACAGATATTTTTTCAAAAGAAGACATGCAAATGACAAAAAAAAAAAAAGAAAAAGTTTCAACATCAGTAACCATCAGGAAAATGCAAATTAAAACCATACTAAGATATTACTTTACTTATCCCAGTCAGAATGGCCATATTAAAAAGTCAAAAAAACCCAATTAATGTTGGCTTTATGGGTAAAAGGGAATAGTAATACACTGTTGGTGAGAATGTAAATAATCTGTTTTGGGAATGATGAACATTTATCACTACGGCATTCTCTGTGGAAAATTATGTGGATATTATTTAAAGAATTAAACTAGATCTGCTATTTGCTCCACAATCCCACTATTGGATATGTACCCAAAGAAATAGAAGTCATTACATCAAAAATTTACCTGCACTTATAAGATTATCGCAGCACAATTCACAATAGCAAAGATAAGGAATACATACAGGTATCTATCCATTAATGATGATATAAAGAAATTGTGGTGTGTATACACCATGGAATACTACTCAGCTGTAAAAAGAGGTGGAAATTATGTCTTTTGGAGCAACTCGTATGCAACTAGAAGTCATAAAAGTGAAATAACTCAGGATTGGAAAACCAAATATTGCATGTTCTCACTTTTAATTGTGAGCTAAGCTGTGGGTACAAAGGGTCATACAGTGTGATGTAAAGGATATCAGAGACTCAAAAGGGGAGACGGTATAAGGGAGTAAAAGAAGAAATATTGTCTATTGGGTACAACCTACACTATTTGGGTGTCAGTTACACTAAAATGCCAACTTTCACCACTATACAATTCATCCATGTAAGCATAATCCAGTTGTACCCCTAAATCTTTTGAAATAATTAAGAAAAAAAAGAAAAGAAAAAATACATAGAATTATGCTTTCAAGAAAGTTGCCATACATGTAAGATAGTCCTGGAGGTTTAATAAGGAAAAGGATATTTTGTCAGATTCCATATCTTACCTTGTCTACCACATTACATAAATTGATTGTCTGTTTTAATTGGAATGAATCAATACATTTCCAACTAAAGAATACTTATTTATTAAATGCTAATTCAGAGTTTCAAAACATCTGAATAAGTTCATGTTTAGCAAAGAGTGAAAACTATGTAGTAATAATACATGTACAGGTATATAAAAGAGATAAGGGTATACTCTTAGTGAAGGTCATTGATTTTAAAAGAAACTTTGTGCATGTTTAGTTAAGATAAACGACAAATGAAAATAGAAAATTCAGGGCATGTGAAAATACACCAGGTTGTGCCCTACCCCCAACAAAGAAGGTTTCTTACCCTGCTCTGACACTGACACCCTGGACCTTCCTGGACCACTGGACCTTCCTGGCACGGACACCTGCTCACTGCACTTGGGTTCCAAGGCATCTTCTCTGTGCTCAGCAGTTCTGGCCAGTCACACCACATCAGATCCCTTGCCCCCATTACAGACACTGACCTCACTCATTTGATCCCTGATGCCTCATCTCAGGCTCTAATATCTACACTGGCTGCCCCTTGCATGAACTTCTTCATTCTACTTGGGCTCTAACACCATGCTGGGCTCATATCCTTTGTGGACATTCTTCTTTCCCTACTGGTCACTGATGCCCACACATGGCCATCCTCCTCACACCCATCAGGCTGTGACAACTCACAGCAGGCTGCTCCCACAACAGCAGGAGTCTACCTAGCTCTGCTCCTCCTCATGGCTTCAGGGCTAAATGTGGATGCAAATATGGGTACTTAAGGAGGAGTCATATCCTGATGTGCTTGCATTTCTAGTTATAATGACTTAATAAGCTTAAAACCAATATTTAATTGTTTGTTGTAAGTAGGTTAGGAATTAAAATAAGAAAATGATTGTAGGTGATAGGCAAAAGGGACCAAAGACAGGATAGAAGTGGATTAGAGTAACTCAAAATCTCATACAAAATGTACTGCCTAGAAGCCTGGACCCTTTAAGATGAGAAGGCTATCTTGCCGAAATCCCACCCCTTCCCCAGTGAGACTGCACTGCTGCCAGGTCACTGAGCAGGCAAGGCTCACCCGGAGGGGCTGCCCTCTCAGAGACAGTGAGTCCTTTGGGGGAATTAGGGTATACAGACCATTTAAACCTCTTCTCTCAGGACTAAATAAAGAGAAAAATATCTCCTTTCTTTCATCACCTCAGAATGATCAGAAGTGTCAATCCATCTGAGCACAAGGCTTCTTGAGTGTTAATCGCCACTTTGTTATTTGTGTGCATGGCCCAGTTGGGGTCTGTTTTGAAATCCTTCTCCTGGACTTTATTCCCTATCCCATGCTCTGTTCGTGTTAAGATCATAAATAACTTAGAGCAACTAGTAAAATGTCAATCATTCTAATTAAAGAAATGGTTTGGTTAGAAAATGCAAGCCCATCAAGAACCATGATGCAATGGTTAGCCTACCCTGATTAGATTGATGATTAAAACAATAGTGTATCTGATAGAAATGGGGCTAGCCTGGAGCAAGGGGCTATTCACAGTCCTCATGATTTGAAGGTGGATAGACTCCTGACCCAATTGCTCTTTAAAAAACATTCTCTCATTTCTCAATTTTTCATTTTTCCCTTGCCTTCTCATCTCCACCAGCCACTGGGAGGAAACTCATGGCATAATTTGGGGCTGGTCCCCAACATCTAAATTGTTCAGGAAGAGGAAGGGAGCTGTTTTTTAGTTTTTTGTTTTGTTTTTTTTTGACACAGAGTCTCACTATGTTGCCCTTGGTAGAGTGCTGTGGCATCACAGCTCACAGCAAACTCAAACTCTTGTGCATAAACAATTTTCTTGCCTCAGCCTCCCAATAGCAGGAAAACTTTAATTTAACATTTTTAAGAGATTAAATGTTTTTGAAGAATATTTGCTATAGGAAATGCTCTAAATTGTTAATTTTTTAATCTTAAAAAGCATTGTACAAAAAAATGAAAATAGATATAAGGAAATTAAAAAATAAAATTACTTTTAAAGTAATAAGAAAATAGAAAATTCAAAATAGATAAGAAAAATGGTATTGTAGATAAACAATGCTATTAATTGAATAGTTTTTTCAGGTCAAGTTTTTCAAATAGATAAATGAAAATTATAATTAAATTATAATTATAATCAACTACAAAATCCATAGTCTTTATCCATGTTCATGTATGTGATTGAACAATCAATACTATGGATTATTGAAAGCAACACCTCAATTTAATGCATAAAACATTGAGACATGTACATTTTTTCAGTTTTTAGCATCTTCAACTAGAATAAATTTATTATTGTACTGTACATTTGTTTAAATAAAAATATTTATCTTAAAACTGAAGAAAGTATACCAATTTAAACTAGGCTAAATTTACTCTTATAGTCTAGCTATTTGTTAACAAGGAAATCAACATACAATGTGTATATAATTATAACAGTTTTCATTTTTGTCTCTTTTAATATGAAAATATAATGATGTCTGCTTATTTGTTTCATTTATGTAGCAGTAGAGCTTTATTGAGTGGAAACACCAAAAGTATGGCTCATAGACGCAAGCTAATTTTATATCACGGCCTGAATGCACTTGGTATCAAGGTGGGGAAGCTCAGTTGGAATAATTATTTGAACACTAAAATAGTCCCCACAAGGAGATTTCATTCCAGGTCTAGTTACTCATTGCAAAAAGATCTAATTACTGAGATAAAGACAATTACCAAAGAAGAAAAGAATTTTTATTTTTATTTGTTTATTTATTTTTTTAGAGACAGAGTCTCCCTTTGTTGCCCTCGGTAGAGTGCTGTGGCATCACAGCTCTCACAGCAACCTCCAGCTCTTGGTCTTAGGCACTTCTCTTGCCTCAGCCTCAGAATAGCTGGGACTACAGGCGTCTGCCACAACACCCGGCTATTTTTGTTGTTGTTGTTGTTGCAGTTTGGCTGGAGCCGGGTTCGAACCTGCCACCCTTGGTGTATGGGGCTGGCGCCCTACTCACTGAGCCACAGGCACCACCCCAAGAAAGGGATTTTTAATATGATAGACATCTTGTTAGAAGAACAGGAGAAGTTTCCTCCAATCCACTTCTCCAACTAAGTGGCTTTGTGGACTTTTAAAGGGAGAGCTATGTGACTTGAAGCAGATTTTGGTATAGCTCACAAGAGGCTACAGGCATTGGGGGCAGCCTGTGGTCCACAGCAAATCTTACCCTCAGGAAGTCTTCCCTGGTACATTCAGAATTTCAACTTCTTTTTCTTGTAGAAAATCCGTCATTTTAGGCCATGTGTCCCAGCACTTTGGGAGGTCCCAGATAGGATGATCACTGAGGCCAGGGGGTCTGAGTTCATCATTTCTGGGGAACAACTCAAAAGTTAAGAGAGAGGATTATAAAAAGCATACAAGAGTTCAAAAACATATAACTAGTATCAATTCTTTAGATATAGCTTCTAGAAAGACTTATGCAAAGGAAGACAGTACTTCATTTATTACAATCAGAATATATTGATAACAAAGAGTGATATTTGTGGAAGACAATCTAAAGCTGGTTGAAATAAAGGACCTTTCATTGGGTCATCAGACCATTAGTTGCTCTTTGAAATATTGCTCCATAGTTAGTTCCCCAAGGGAAGCAACATTGTGCTTAACAGGGGAAATCAAGTAAAAAAGAAAAAAGATTGTTTTTGTTCCTTTTCTAAGCTTCTCTACAAGACCCCAACTAAGAAAAGAAGGTTGAATTTTTGTCGCCTTGAAATTTATTCTTTTTTTTCTACCCAGAAGGTTGCTTATTAATCTTTAGTCCTTCGAGAACATGGGTACTTGTATAAGTCATTAATTTAACAATGCTCTAGGTGAAAAATGGGTCTCCAGAAAATGAAAACAGAGAAACAACGTCTATATTTCTTCCTTGGGGATACTGTCATGAAAGACCTGTTAAAAGGATTCTATTTCTAGTCTTCTAAAGTTACTTATAGAAATACAAATAATGTAAAGAATAGACCCAGTGCAGGGCCTCACGATAAGCAGATGCAGTTTCCTGTAATCACTGCCTTTTAACATGCATTTGGGCTTACTCCATCCTTTTCTCGACCTTTAAATATATCAGAGGTAGACTCTGAATTTGTCTACTCATTTTCAGATATAAGGATACTTCTAATTTTTATAAGACAATTGATCAAAAATTCTACCTCATATTCAGTTAAATGTAACACTTGTACCTTCAAGCTTAAGGACCAGCAGAAGAATTTTGTGAATACTAAATAGAATTTAGTATGGTTAGGTCTTGATGTTTGATGGAAGAGGTGATTCAAGGAGGTGATCACAGGAACAGTGAACAAAAACAACAAATGGAGTTTAAGCAAAGAAAAAGTTTGTTAATGGCTTGCAACAAACCAGGCCTTGCTGTAGTAGCTGAAGGTCTGGTGGATAACACAGGCTTTGGTTTTTATTCCTAACTTTTGGGAAGTACCAATTGTTCTCTGAATAGTCCCATTTTCCTCATATGTGCACATGGACTGGTTCACCTAGGGTCCTGGTCAAACTGATTCAAACTATTCTTGACTAACTTCTCTTTTGGAAAGTCCCCAAGATATTAAAAAGGCACTGATCAATCATGGCATGTTGACCAACTTCCCTCTTCCCTTTTCTTATGGAAAGTTCCTATTGATCAATTCTTCTGTAGAAACTCTAGGAGTTGAACCCCAGCCCCAATTTTTAAACTCTGCAACTGAAATCTTGGCCAATTTTGTTCTTCAAACAGCCCAGAACAGTCTACTTCCCCCACCCTACTCATGTCCTAGCTAACACCGTGTGTTAACCTAACACCATGTTCTAGCCTAATACAGTGTGTGGTTCAGTTTGGTGTTGAAAACTGTAGAGATTTTCCTGTGATTTTAGCTGCTAATTTTATGCTTTTATGCTGTGTGTGTGTGTATGTTATAATAGAATAATGTTAAGTGTATTACCCATGGGTCCTAAAAAGTATAGGGAGGAAAATAAGAGAAAGAGGATAGCTGTTAGAGCTACTTCAGTTAAGAAAGTTGTTATCACCAAGCATGAAAGTGGAACACGTGTGGCTGATCTCACTGCTATGTTCGGGATGCCTAAATCTACTGTTTGTACAATTTTGAAAAATAAAGAAGCTGTCAAAGCAGCTGATGTGGTGAAAGGGGTTAGGATGCTGACCTCTAGGAGATCCAAAAGTATGGAAGAGATGGGAAAACTCCTGTTAGTGTGGATTAATGGAAAATCAGCAGGCTAGTGAAGTGAATTCTGAGATGATAATTTGTGAGAAGGCCAAGGCCCTCCTCAATGATTCAGTGAAAGGCATGCCTCATACTAGCACTCAAAAGGAGTTTAAAGCCAGCCGGGGGTGGTTCCAGAATTTGAAGAAAACAACTGGGACCCATTACGTTGTTATGCATGGAGAGCCTGCCAGTTCTAATTCAGAAGCAATAGCAAAGTTTGGAAAGGAGTTTAAGGAGTTTGTGAACATTGAGGGATATGCTTTGAACCAAGTCTTCAATTGTGATGAAACAGGCCTTTAGATTTTTAGGTTTTTATATTTTTAATTGTATTAATTAATTTTTTTTTCAATTTTTATTTGTATTTGTTAATATTTTACATTAAAATTCAGTGTATTTACTGTTAAAGTCGTTTTCAAAATTTGAGTTTGTATAACCCAGGAATGGATTATCTAGTTTCTATCATTTTAAAAGGGAAAAATTGTCCTGAAACTTGAATGATTTGGAACTGGATTGGGGTTCTGGTACAGATTAAGTTCAGATTCCACGGTATCACTATTGTCTTGAATCCCTTAAAAGGTATTGCTTTTTAAATTATATTTCGTTCCATTAAACTTTATTTTACATAATCATTTTTCTACAACCCACTAAATTGATTTTTCCATACTAATCTATTTCGTAGGTTGTTGGGGATTTTATCCTGGCAGTTGAAACACCATGCATACTTTTAACAGTATTTCATTATTTTGTTTCCTTCCCCTTATTTTGGTTAAATCTACTAGATGAAATAACAAAAGAGCTAAAGTTTTTCAACTTGTAGAATTTTTCCTCTGACATCTAATAATCCTCAAGGTTCTGCAGGAGTTAGAGTGAGCTTGACAGAACAGCTCCCGTGATCTCACTCCACCTTTTCACTCCCAAAAAGAGAATATGAGAGATGTAGACTTATTGCCATCCAAAGGGGCTCTGACAATGAATAATATAACCTTAATTGAAAATGCCAATATGCTCACTTGCTTAAAACTAGGAAGCAAAGTGACAATGTTCCCCTTTAATTAAAGTTTAACATCTAGTGATAAAGTTGACAGGAATCTGTACAACATAGGAGTAGGCTTTCTTGATATAATTATCCCACTTTGGTACAATTATATTGCATTTTTAATGTTGCCTGTTTATACACAGTTAGAATTGTCCAACTTGGTTTTACCTGTATTCCAGTAAGCATTTATCTATTTTTTTAATTTGACTATTTAAGACTTTTGCATAAGAACCTGACTTACAATATACTGATCTATACTGAGAAATAAGAATTTCATCACATGAAGAACTGGGTGAATAGGTAACACATAATCTATTTAAATGAAGTCTGTTGTAATATTCAAGTCAACATGCTATAATTTAAAACATAAAGTAAACAATAAATGTCCACTATCAAGATGAAGCTAGAGAATAAAAATCATTATTCTTGGTTGATGGTTTTGTGCCTTCCTAGTTTTAATTGACTGAAATCTAAAATATCTAAAATATGAACTTACCTTTACGAATATGTGAGGTAATAACAGATGTGCAAAACCAGTCATAACAATTAAGAAAACTACATGCATTCTTGATCATTTCTTAATTCAAACTACATAAGGGCATATTGTAATTAAAAGTGCAGGATAATATATTTTACATTATAGCTACTGCAATTAAAATAAAAACCAGAGTAAATCTAGTGGTTGCCTTTCCTCAATGAATTTGCACATCAAATCCTAATTAATGGTATGCAACAGATAAGCTTTAAGTCAACATTTGAGTGCTTTCTGTGCAGTAATACCTCTAAAAGAGAGTATAAGTTCTTATTTGTTGACTATATTAAGAGAAATTGAGTCCCATTCTTTCTTTTTATAGGATTAGAAATAGCAGTGCCCATGGTTAGATTCCATTTCAAATTTCTATCCCAGCCATTTAATTTAATTTAAATTGAAAACAATAATTAAGACAATCAAATTAGCAAGTTTGCAGCTCCGTTGTCTTTGGCTATCTTCTCATCCAAGAAAATTAGATTGACTTAATGTGAAGATAAAACCATCAACACAAAATTAAACCTGCAATGTCAATTTATTGTCCTGTATACAAAGTCTATACCAGTGTTACCATTTGCCATTTTCTTTTTTGTCTAGTTTTTAACATATTCAAATAGTACACTTCAAACACATTTTATTTTAAGTAGGAATGATAAAAGCACACAACATTTACCTCTGCTAACATTCTTTTGGAATATATTATATTTAAATAATATTTCAATTGTTATAAATTTTCAAAATCTACAAGAATACAAGTAATTTAATTTATATGTGATTATCATACCATACAAAGCAAAAAGAATGATTTGTGCACTTATTTCAGAAATATTTATTATTGGACTCAAACTCCAACATTTTACTTTGCCTTGATAAAATTTAGAAGTCTGTATTCAGGAATTCTGAGGTCAAAATTCAGTCAATTTTTTTTCCTGAAAACTTTGAAGAGAAAATAAAATCATTTTGGACAAGTCATACTGTTTTCCCCCAAAAGAAAGAATATCCTTAATAGAAGGGCAGGTGAATGTGGGAAAAATCTCTTGTGCTCATTTCATGCCAAAATTATTAAATCAGACATCAGGAGAAAAGGCATGCTAGGGAACCTTACACAAAACACTGCGTAGGACTTAATAGCCAAATCTGGTTAGTTACTTCTATTTTTAAAGCTGAAGTAACAATATAAAGACAAATCTTCAAATAATTCAAGGAAAACATAATTTTCTTTATTTTTGGAAAAAATAGATCTATGACCTCTCCGAATAAAACTTGCATTAGTTTTCTATTACTTTGCATGAATATTGTCACAAATTCATCAGATTAAAGAACACACACATTATCTACCATTTTCTGTGGCTCAAGAATCTGAGTACTGGTTTGCTCTGTCCTTGGCTTAGGGTCTTGTAAGACTAGAAAAAAGAATGTTGGCCTGGGCTTAGTTCTCATTCACAGCTAAGGAATTAATCAGTTTTCTCACTCATATGGTTGCAGGAAGCATTTGAAGGACAAACGACTTGAAAATTAGGAATCTACAGACACATTTTCTCTTGTGGCATTTGCCAGTTTTGACAAAAAGTGGAGGATAAGACCTCAGGTTAAGTAATCCCCTACTAAGAGGTTGAGAAGGCAGCAAAGATGTGAGCAGTGTGGGTGGGAGAGGCATTCATTTTCTTGTGGTCCCAGGGCTAGAAGTTTCCATTCTTTGCTGCCTTTGGCACCCACAGTCAACCTGAGTCTGTGTCATTTGGGTTTCCTCACCACCACCGAGCAAGGCCTCCTTCTCATTTGACCTGTTATGATCTTATATGAAATCATCCTGCATACATAATCACATATAAAAAGTCATCTCACATCATTTTTCTGAAGTCACAGATTCTGTTCATACCCCTCCCCATCGATTATACCAACGTACAAATGTCAAGGTGTGAATATCTTGAGGTGAGAATTATAGAGGATGTGGTAGCCAGGACACTGACGTTTCTCAATTCTTCAACATTTCTCCAAAATTTTTCATTTTCTTCGAAGTTCTAAGTGTGCTCATCACCCAGTTCTCTTCTAATAGAAGAGACAAACATACCCGCGGGGCAGTCTCTGGATTCCTGCCCTCTCTCCCAACAGGCAGAGCACGCAGCTATTTTCTAGAGGGGCAGCATTCAGGCTACAGAAGCCTCCTGGGGGAAGGTAGGGAGTACCCAGGAATTACACCATTGGGTGGTGGCCCTACTGCTTCTAAACCCCACTGTGGACAATGTAAATGCATATTAAACTTCAACATAAGCTATTCCCTTCCCCTAAGTAAATAAACTTTATGGCCTCCCATTGCATGTGAAGATTTAAATTCACTGCTTTAGCCTGTGCAGCAGGTGCATCTGGCTTCAGCTTACGTGGTTTTTCCTCACCCTCCCGCCTCTCCTTATCTCTCACTGCATTTCAGTAAAGGCGTTTTTGAGGGATGTTTAAACCCATCAGTCCTTTCTCAACTCAAAGTCTATAGTCATGCTATTTTTTTTTCTTACCTCCTCATTCCACATGCAGAAAACGTCCTATCCTGAGTATTTCCAGGGTAAATCGTGTTGTTTCCGATTACTCCTTCTTATTCATTCGTATCCTTGTCATGCCTTTTAGTCAGCGGGGGCTTTTATAACAAAGTACCACAGACTAGGTGTCTTATGAATAACAAAAAACCTATTTCACAGTGTTCTAGAGGATGGAAGTTTGAGACCAGGGTGTCAGCATGGCTAGCGCCCTCTTCTGGTTGCAGGGAGCCTACCACATACATCCTCATACAGCAGACGTGGAGTACAGTGATTCAGGACTCGTCTGATAGGGTCACTAATCCCGTTCACAGAGGTTCCATCCTTGTGACCAGATCACCAAATACCCCCACCTTCTAATGCCGTCACAGTGAGGTTAGGATTTCAACATATGTATTCTGTGTGGACACAAACGGTCCGTCCACCACACCTTCCTGTAGACAGCATATCTCTCTTCACCAATCAGCAGTGGTTACCATTTCAACGTCTTATCAGAACACACTTAATACATTCCCTTCCTGAAAGAGAGCTTTAGAACAGCTCAAATTATTTGTTTTAGCTTCTTAATCCTATCCTCTGCCATCACATAATATCTGATCCTAAGCCCGGGTCCCAGAATGAAAAAATTATACACAACCAGAGCCTAGTAAAACTCAGCAGAGCTGCCCACACTTAGAACCTAGCAGAGTCACCTGCAATAGCATAATGAGAATCAAATTTTTGTTTTTGGAAGCTAAAATGAGCTTGCATTGATTCTGTATTGAAATCTGACTAAATGGAAATTTCTACCAATAGAACTTGGCTATAACATCAAAATTTATTATATCTGTCATACTAAGATATTCTGCTAATGAGAGTTAGCTGATTTTCTTCTTAAAAAAACAGTACATAATAGTTGTACATATTTGATGTACATGTTATATTTTGATACATGCATACAATATGTAATATCCAGTTAGGGTAATTGATATATCCATCAGTACAAACATTTATCATTTCTTTGTGCTGGAAACATTCCAAATGGGTCTGGGAAATAAGAAAAATCCTATAGGTCTATTGACATCTGAAAGGCTTAATATACATACACCTAAATCATGGAAAGATTGATAGAAGCATGGGAATAGTATCACAAAAAGAATCATAGTTATGACAATTATCATATGAAGCTGAATGAAATAAAACAGATTTTTTTAACTTGCTTTTTAAAAACCAGCAGCACTTTTGACACCTCTGTATACTTCACACTGTCACCAGATTGATTAAGAAAAACATTAACTACTTGAGGAAAAAAAATAGTATTTTATTTCTATTACTTTCTACCTAGAAGAAGTTCATCTAAACAGGTTTGTTCAGCAACCAGAGATAACGTAGTGTCCAACCCTCATATGTGGCCAAGAAGACCATTGTAAAAGTAAGGACATTCCGGAAGCAAGAGCAAGAATCACAGAGAACTCTGGACAAAGTGTGTGCTCCTAAGGAACTTAACGGGTCTCAATGATGAACATTCCTTATCCACAAATAAAGGAAACTCGCAATATTGTACCAATTTCAGAATTGCCATGGACCAGAAACCCATGAGTGACTCTTCTCATGCGTTCATTTTGGCTATTCTGTATTATTGTGTGCTGTGCTTGCGAGGTCACTGACACACGTTTAGTGGTATCCGGTTAGAACAGGACAATCTGCATCCATACCTGGAATATAATAGAAATGTCATGACTGGATGAGACTTTTTTAGGTTAATTCCAGCAGAAGAAAACATTATGTTTTCACATGGAAGATAAATAGGTCTTTAGGACTTAGAGAATATACTGGTATATTGTACAATGTTTTCTGATTACCTTCTTCTCCTGCAAGAGTACTTTCCATGTATAGTCTACCTTTGGCATGCCCATTCTTGACCAGAGCTAGGTTTCATTCTTGGTAGGGTATGTGTATTTCATGTGTTGCAGGGAAAATTGAGCGCTGATCTTTAGCATAAGACTAGCTTCCCGCTTGAGAGATCTAGAGAATCACGAGAATGTCATGTGAGTTGTGTGCAGACAGGAGATCAGAAAACTGGTCCCCAAGAGAAAATGTATATGTGAGGTGTGGCAATAACAATTATGGTAAAGCTTTTCTAGATTCCAAAGGTCTCTTGATGCTGGAGTCAGAGGTTGTGCTCAAGGTCTGAGGTTTTGCCAAAACAAAGGCGCAGATATCTACCTGACCTTTTCCATCTCCCCCCTAATCAGTGCTCATGTTGGACAAGTGAGCTCTTGTCTACTTCTCATTTTGTGATAACAAAAATGGACCTCAGGTTTACTTGCCAGGGCTCTTCCCAGAGTTCCTTGGTCCCCCGACACAGACTCTGTGTTAAGCCTCTTCATTCCTCACATCAAGACCCCCCCATCTGGTGACCTCAAACCTCTTCAATATGTAAAGTATTTACTGTGCCTCTGTGTATTGGTTTGACCTTTCTATCTGGTTTTCTTCCATCAGAACACTATATAACAGATGAGGGCTGTTTCTTCAACCTAAACTCCAGGATAGGAAGATGTAATGAGCACAGCCAAGTAGAGCCACTGCAAAGTTGAAGACCCGTGAGTAGGAGATAAGTGTGTGTGATCTTATCCACTGAGACAATCTGTAACTGAAGAAAAAGTTTGCTAATAGACTACCTCCTTAAATGATTTTTTTTTCTTTCTTGTGTTGCTTGCATTTTTGGTTTGTTTTAAGTTTAGTTCTTACTCAGGTTTATATTTACTTTATTGATTTATATGTTTCTTATTTTAAATGGATTGCCCATTAGCCTATATGTTCAAAAAAGACTTGGCCTACTTTTTTTCACTGTGATCCTAATGCCTGCAGAGTCACTGCTATGTAGCAGCCATCAAAAATATTTGTTGACATAATTCATGGTTGAAAGAATCCTCACTTCCAAAGCGGTCTCTTTCATACATTAATACAAATACACAACACATGTAGGAGTTAGCACCACAGCAGAGTGACTCTTTGAGTATTGTCTTTCATTTAAATTTGAGTTATGTCAACTTTATTTACACATTTAGAGTTTAAATTCTTGGTGACAATGGCTGTCTCTCACACATCTAATATTGTTGGTGTTCCTACACCCACAGAACTTTTTAAAAGTGTTTTTTTTTTAAATACTTGTTTTTACTCTGGAGAAAATGCTGTTATATCTCTGATAATGAATGCCTGCAAATGTTCCTATAGGATTCATTGTTTTTTTTTCATTGGTTATCTCTAGAATTTCCACTGATATAAAAGGGATGCATCTCACTAAAGGGATTATTAGCTGACAAAAAGAAATATATCTATCCTGTGAAGCACTTTCTTCATTGCTTTAGATGTTTCTTTGTTCTTTATCATTCTTTGCTGTTTTGCGTCTTCAGGGCTTCCAATCTTTCCATTATGAAATTCAGAATACTTCTTTCATTAGGATTTCAGCCTCTGTTGAGAAACAAGCTGGTAGAATAATGACTGGTTATGCTCTTTATGACATTAGGCAATCATTTATGGACCACACTATCTCCACATTGAGAAAAAATAAACTGTTTCTCTTTCATATATTTCAGATATTTATGGAAATAAAAATGTTACTTTTTCTGCTAGGATTCCATAAATGTTATCAATTTTCTCAAAGTAAATTGGATACACGCACACATACACAGAGAGAGAGAGAGAGTAGAAAATCCATAGGTGACCATCTCCCTATGTTGACCACCTCCTTAAGTTGACCTAATTTTCACAGACTGGATATGCATCACATGTATGTATCAATACAGTAGGCCTGGTTCCTTATGCTGACCACCTCTATGTGTTATGGTCCCTCGGGTGATCAATTTACAGAGGTTCTACTATATATATATATATACATGTGTATGAATACATTGAGAAAGAATAGTGGAGAGAATTTTACTACTCAATATCTCTCTCTCATAATATACTCCTTTGTATTCCTTCAAAGTGTCTTGCTTCATAAACATTGCTTCAAATGACCTCCCTAAACACTATAATAGCTAAGTAAGTACTCCCATATGACAGATAAGATAACCAAAGATCACAGAATAGGACTCAGGTGTTCTAGGATCATGTGATTTATATGTACAATAACTGTGATCCAAACTGGGAAATTATATATGAAATTCAGACTTAAAAATTTGTTTTAGTCTATTCTGCTACTCTATCTACATACTTCACTATGGTGAAGTATCCATGGGGATCATTATTATAATTTTCTTAGTAGTGGGAGAAGAGAAGCTTGCCATTTTAAGTAGAAGGAATTTGATCCTTTTCTCTAATAATTTACCTGAGATGACTATATATCTGTTAAACTATCAGATAATTCCTCTTTTAGAGAACTTAATTCACATTTATCTAGTTGGCCCCATATCTTGTTTTAGTCAATGAAATATGTATAGTGGTAAAATATATTACCTCTGGGCAGTGTCCCTATGAGCCAGCTTATGGATCACTATGTCCTCTTACTTTCTCCTCTGGGATCATGGAAGCCTATGTCTATTTGAAGGTCCATCAGCCTTGATCCCTCAATGATTTCAACAAGCTGAGTCTTGGTCTGACCTATGAAGAGCATGTAGTATGTGGACTATGTAAACTTTAAGTTTTGAAATTACTAACTTCAGAGATTTCTTCATTATCATATCATAACTCAGCAAGTCATGTTGAAAAGAGATTATATTTTTAAAAGTTGAGATAAATGAGAATGAATTCCCTAAATTTCATTTAAATGCTTTATTCTAAAGCGGAGTCTCTTAAATTTTGATAGAACCTATGTTTCTAGTTCCTTCTCAAGCTGCTTATTTGTTAAATAATTGCATATTGACAGTTTTCACATATAAAAATCATGGCTGGTCTTATAAAATATTAATCTAAATATTATATGGCACAGTGTTTGGCACATAAAACCTTAAAAATTCATTTCCTTTTTTCTTTGCATTAAATATGACAGTGTGTCATTACAATATTGGGTATGGAATATGCTATGAATGTCATACTTTCAGAGATGGTGATAGGTTATAAGAAATGTAAAAATAAGAAAAATATTTCAGTGAATCATAAAATAACCGAATCAATAGCAGGGCATTGTGGCAGGTGCCTGTAGTCCCAGCTACTCGGGAGGCTGAGGCAAGAGAACGCCTAAGCTCAGGAGTTGGAGGTTGCTGTGAGCAGTGTGACGCCATAGCACTCTACTGAGGGTGATGAAGTGAGACTCTGTCTTTACAAAAATAAATAAATAAATAAAAATAAATAATAATAATAATAAAATAAACTAAAACAAAATAACTGAATCATACTCTCAAGACCTTTCCTTAAATGCTGAATGCATTTTCATAGATGTGTTCTGATTTGTAATTTGTAAGTTTAGAAAATGTCTATATCTAATTTTGATCCAATAAAATAGGAAAACACTCTTAGGAAAAACTATTCAAAGGATTATGCTCTGTTAAACCAAATATATATTCAAACCAATGTGAATAAACTTTACATAATAATATAAAATATCCTCTGTTAGACTTTCAATCTATTTACATAAAAGTGTTATGAACCTTAAATGCATACATTAGTTTTCAAGACTTCAAAAACTATTAATAATTTAGGTCTTTAATTAAAAATAAATTAGTGCCATTCAAAAAAACCAAAAAGATGTTTTAAATCACAAATGTGCTCTATAAAATATACATAAATTCTGTTCATTTAAATACATCAACATATCGTCTCCATGAAAAAAGTAGTCAATCATTTTGCCAGGTTCTGTCTTTTGAAAATTTTCCCAAATGAGTTTAGTCAATTGAAAAATAATGAGTTAGGTATTTACACACACTCAAATTGACAAGATCTGTATTGCTAAGTAGTTCTCACTGAAAGTAGTTGCAACACAAGATACCAGAAGTTGTATTACCTCTGTTCATTAACCTCTGGTAGTTAGAAACAAATCAACATGATAGACATGGTCTTTTTGACAGGAGACTGGAGAATTCTAAAGATACAAACATCATTATTAAATCATGCTTCAAAATGAGCAGAAGAGAAGCAAATATTAATGGGCCTTTTGTGGGTAAGAAATTAATTTACTGTCCAATAAACATTCCCTTCATAGGAAAAAGATAAATTTATAGAAATTTAAAAGAAATTACACCAGAGGCAATTGCTTCTGAACTACAAATAAATGACATTAATAGTGAGCATGTCAGTGTTAATTCCAGAAGGATTTTGAGCCAATGCACTGGTTATTTGTAAAATGAGAAATGTTTGCTTAATTTCTATCTTGGTCTTTGTTTCTTGCAGAAAGCAATGTGAATAAGTGCTTTGGACTTTTGAGCTTGCTTTTTTTGCTCCTTTGAGACTGCCTAATATGATCCTTTATGTAATGTCCTTCTGCATTTATTTTTTTTTTCTTTTATATCACAAATCCCTTTGAAAAACTGATGAAAGTTTTTCTCCTTTCCCAAGACAGATCAAAATATACATACACCTTTAAGCAGGTAGTTTCAGCAGGTCCACAAAAATCGACATGGTTCATCCACATATCATTAGAAAAGGCCTGGAGTTAGTGGTTGCAACTGGTTTTTAAACATGTACTAGTAGTTAGCTTTAAATTCAATCCCTACACCAGGGATGTTTGGGATGCCTATGGATTACCACACTTGAAGCACTGATGTATAAAATATAGTGGGTTCAATGAAATAAAGAATAGTGATGATTGGTTTTTCTGCGGTTTTTGAAAATTCTTCATAGGAGTACTTCTGATTGAGGAGTTGCCATTTCACTGGTACGTATGGCCTTGGCTCATGTACCCAGATGGGCTAAGTGAGGTGCATCCTGTATAAGGAAATCGGAGAATGAAAGGTTGGCTTCACTGAGTTGAAATAGTTTGCTCTTGTTTCAAACTAATCTTTTTTTGACAAGTGAGAGGACCAGTAGGGTGGATGGCTGGGGAGTCTGTTCCCTCCTAATCTGGTGACTTTTCTCCTGATTGATTTATATTTTTCACCATAAACTGGTATAAGGAATATATGTCCTCCATGAACCTTTTGTTCAATTCTAAACCTAAGTCCAAATGATTCTGATATTGATTCAGTAATATTGATTCAGAGGCCTTGAAGTAGCACATAGGTACAAGATTGCATGCTCTATCTTCTGATGTTTCCCAGATGTATTTTGGAATTACTTTTTTATATTTTTTCAAGTACATACTAAAAGTATTATAAGAACTTTTAAAATTGTTTCTAAGATGAGTAATATCACACTAAAGTATTGTTTGAGTTGTATCAAGGATCTATCTATTAGTTCACAGAACAACATTCCATGTTAATGAAATCTGTTCACTTCAGAAGCAGACAGAAATACTGGCAAGTGGCATGGTAAATTGAAGGAAGGGCAAATAAAGTTTATGTACAATATAAATATAGGGAGAATGTTCTGGCAGTGAGACATAGAGAGGCTATAGGAGCCACTACAGATATGTGTAAGCCATAGTTAAACAAATTGCAGATCATAAGGCTGGATAAGGAGTGGAAAAGTAAGTGATAGTACAGGGAGAAACTGTATTCTTTCAGAAGATAAATTTGATGAGCATAAGAAAAAGATAGAAGGAAAGTATCAGAGAGAGCAAAAATGAGAGCTCAGCTATTCATTATGCATCTTCTTGTTCCTTTCCAACCTTTTATGGATATTTTAATTATAAGGCGTCTTTTGTTTGTTTGTTTTTTTGTTTATTCTATAGGTTTCTATTTTTTAATTTTATTTTTATTGTTTATTGTTGGGGATTCATTGAGGGTACAAGAAATCATGTTACACTGGTTGCATTTGTTGGGAAAAGTCCCTCTTACAATCGTGTTTTGCCCCCAAAAGGTGTGGCACACACCAAGACCCCAAGACCCCACCCCCTCACTCCTTCCCTCTCTCTGCTCTTCCTTTCCCCACACTTCCCTCATTATTCCTCTCTCTGCTCTCCCCTTCCTTCACCCCCACCGTGTCAATAATTGTCATTAATTGTCCTCATATCAAACTTGAGTACATGGGATTCATGCTTCTCCTTTCCTGAGATGCTTTACTAAGAATAATGTGTTCCACTTCCATCCAGGTTAATACAAAGGCTGTAA
>CAUYON010159436.1:0-12124 GCA_963573935.1 Arctocebus calabarensis | reverse complement strand
TGTCAAAGATGAAATAATGGTAAGTAGCTGGATTCATCTCTTGGTTCTCTATTCTGTTCAATACATCTACCTCTCTGTTTTTTATGCCAGTACCAAGCTGTTTTGATTACTGTCAATTTGTAGTATAGTCTGAGATCTGGTAGCGTGATTTCTCCTGCTTTGTTTTTATTTCTGAATGTCTTGGCTTAATAAAATGACTTAATTAAAAAAATAAACCTGATCAAATCATAAAGGAAGGCATAGGTCTGTGATTTCCAATATGTTAGTCAATAAATGCACATGGCTATTAAAATTTACATGAATTAAAATCAATGAAAATTACAACCTTCAATTTTTCATTCATATAAGCCACATTAAAAATATCTAACTGGCACATGTTGATAATAGCTGCCCTACTGGCCAGCATAGATATAGAGAATTTGTATATCACAGAAAATTATAGCATATTTCACCAGTCTAAATTTTAATAATTATTTAAAATGGTAGAGGGCTTATTTGGAAGGAGGGGCTTATAATTCAGATTGCTTGTTAGGAAATAACAAGATAAATTATAATACTTAAGTTAATAGCCAACATTGACTAAATACTTACTGTGTTTCATATTGCATATACTTGATACAAGCAGCTATGATTATTTTTTCTACTTATGAATTTTTCCCAAAGTCACATGGTAAATGAATGAGTTGAAGCAGAGACTGAGTTCAAAGAAAATGGAGATTTAAGATGATTAGATTATATGCCAGAAAGTGGGAAACAAATATTCTTAGCAACAAAATGTGCACTTGGGGAAAATATTTTTGTGTTTATGAATAAGTGGATGGCATGTTTTGGTAAGAGCATAAGTTTTCACCAAATACCTGAGATCAGACCTCATGATAGTTAGAATTTATTGAGTTCTCTGAAAAACTTTTGTCTAGGTTATAGAAGAGGGATTGGGTAGGAGTGTTGGAAAAAAATATTGTAGATTACAGTACAGACAGGAATATGTTGCAGGGTGTAGCCAAATTATGACTTAGAAAATGTACTTATCCAAGACATGTATTGCTTATACAATTATTCATATATGATCACATGCATATATGGTACCTCATAATGATCACTGATGTTGAAAAAACGAAGTTTCACATTAATATGCTAATTTAGTTGAGCTTTAGCATTTTACTTTTAATTTGTCATTAATTAATTCCACAAATATTACTGTAGGCCAACTGTGCTAGGCACTAGAAGTGCCATTTCAATTTGGTTTATGATGTGGTGGTGGATTCAGAAAATATATCATGTACTCACAATACTTGGTAAGTGCTACAATGACATTTTATTCCCTTGCTGAAGCACAAACCTGAATGTGGAGCTGTGAATTACGAAGATAGTGAATGATGTCAGTCTATCACATCTCTATGCAACTGGGTTGTTCTCTTTCTCTTGTATACTTATAAATTCTCCTAAGGTTTTAAAAATATTTCATTTATAAAATACTGCTGACAATAGAGACATAAAACCTCAGTAAATGTTGAAAAGCATGGTTAAGATTTGAGGCTATGCCAAGGAACTCATTACTCTCAATATAAATATGATTTGAGGTAAAAGGAAGAGCCAGAAAAATTATCTATATACAAATTTAGGCGTTCACAAAGGCTTCAAGGTATAAGCAAATATGTGTCTCAAGATATCAAGAGTCTATTCTAAGAAAGGCAAATATCTTAAGCTGCTCTTTTGGTCTTCCAAAAAGATGCACATGACATGGTAGTAGAAATACCATCGTAACAAATATGATGGATTTTTACTTTTGAGGCTATCCAAACACTATTAGAGTAATTTGACCACATGAATATTTCTTTTTTTATGAATCTTGCCAGCTATTTGGATATATATCCAAAGAAATGGACATAGGTCTCTTCTGACCTTACTGAGTTTTGGAGAATTTTGTTACAAAATAATAATAAATTGAAATACAGCTTTTAGTTCAAATAGCAACTTCTGTTCCTGTTCTAGTGTTAAAAAAAATGCAGGCTTCTTGTTGGCTAGTATCTACTATCATAACTTTTACACAAATAAAAAGTATAAAGTCAGGGAAAATATTAAAGCAAAACAAATATTTGAAGAAACTTGACAGCAACCCAAAACAGAGGGATAACAGAGGATTGATAAAAGAAAAAATTAACTCATCAGAAAGACAATAATTGTAAAAGTATATGGGCCTTACAACACACCTTTGAAATACTGGAAGAAGATATTGCCAAAATTTCAAAATGAAAATATTCACAGTTATTGTTAGAGATATTAGAACTATCTCTTAAGCATTTAATAGAATAATGATACCAAAATAGTCAGTGATCCATATATTAAGTTAGACTTTATGGTGGGCCATAAACCAAGTCTGAATAACTTTAAAAATATTGAAAACATGAAGATATCATAAAATAATTCAATAATGTTTTCAGAAAATTGGCACCTTAAACACAGGTTTGGTAAATAATTCATGGATTAAAGAAGAAATTATACGGTGACTTTGATGAATTAATTTCTTTATGATTATCTAATGATTTTATCCTTTTTAGAGATTTTGTCTTAAAGTATATTTTGTCTGATATAAATATAGCTACCTTGCTGTCTGCTGGTTTTAATTTAAATGTGATGTTTTCTTCTATCTCTTCACATTCTTCTAAGTGAATCTCTTATAGGGAACATATAGTTGGGTCTTTTTCTTTATCCACTTAGACATTCTATTTCTTTTGATTGGCTAATTTAATCCATTTACATTCAAGGTAATTAGTAATGAGGGTCTAATACTGCAGTTTTATTAATTGCTTTTGATTGTTTTATAGATCCTTTGTTCCTTTTTCATTCTTCCTTGTCTTCAGTTGTGATTGGATGAAAAGATAATAAAAATAGAAATATCAGGTTCTGTGTTATCTATTAAGTAGGCTTTAGATGGAATTTTAAATTTTTAAATCTTTAAATAAATAAGAATTCTGTACTCATCCAGACAAGAGCTTTTGTGAAAGCCTTAAGATTCAGATAGGGGCTATGAAATTCTGCTGGAGTTCAAGAACTAGGTGGGTCATTTAGAGAGTGCAAACCTGTCCCCAGGTGGCAGAACTTCTGATCATACTTCTGGGTTCAATCCAGAAATAGCCCCTTTCCCCAGTAGGCTTGGCTAAAACCCATTTGACCTTAAGCCTACTGCCAAACCATCTTCTAAGTGGTCTTGGAGAAACCAAACCTGATGCCTTTGCAGAAAGGCTGTTCTGCACCCGAACTTTGGTCTTGGCAGTATACCCAAGAGAGTTACCCTGGAACTCAATTCCAGTCTCCCTCAACTGAAGTAGTTGCTAAGACTGTAGTCTCGCATGAGCATTCAGAGGGATACTCACCCATTTGTGCCATCTAAAAGATTTTCCAGCCTCTATGCTATAGTAGATTCTGAAGGGGCTCTATCTTGGCTCAAGCATCTCCTTACCACTACCTGAGAATTATCCTACTTACACAGAGAACTCCTAGAAAATGTACCGTCTAAGCCACAATGACAAACTTTCCAAATCTGTCCTATAGCATATCTTGAAGAGGACCTGAAGCTTAACTTGAAGTTTAACCTGAGTCCTTCTATTGTGCTATCTAGGAGCAATCTCAATGGCACAGGGAACTGCTGGGAGATGTGCCTGGCAGTGTCATCTGAGCAGGTGTGCTGGCCTTCATTCCTCAGCAGATTCTGAAGCAGCCCTTTCTCATTTGCAGCCTCTTTCTGCCATAGCCCTGGAGTTAGTCTTTCTGTGAGAAAATCCCTGGGAGAGGCACCCTTACGAGAAAAGCCAAAGAGTTGTTTGAGTTGAAAGAAAAGGCCAGTAAGTTAACAGTATAAAAACATGAAAGTATAAAACTCAGCAGTAAAGGTAGACAGAGAGGAAAATTAAGAATTATTTAATACTTTAAAGGTGGCATATAGTAACTTGTCTTTATTAATATGTAAAATTTATACATATACATGGAATACATGTGATATTTTGTACACACATATAATGCATAGGAATCAAATCAAGGTATTTGAAGTATCCGTCAGTTCAAATTTTTATCATTTATTTGTGTTAAGAACATTTCAAATCTTTTAGGTATTTAAATATATCATACATTGTTCTTAACTGCAGTCACCCCACTCTACTGTTGAATGGTAGAACTTATTTCTTCTATCTAGCGTGTTTGTACCCACTAACCAACCTCATTTCATCCTCCCCGCACCATTTCTAGCCTCCAGTAACTATCATTCTATTCTCTACCTCAATGAGACTGATTCTTTTTAGCCCCTACATATGAGTGAGAGCATGTGATATTTATCTTTCTTCTCCTGGCTTATTTCACTTAAAAAAATGACTTCAAATTCCATATCGATGGCTAGAAATGTCAGGATTTCATTCTTTTTTATGGTTGCATGGTATTCCATTTTGTGTATGGGATGTATGTGTGTGTGTGCCACATTTAAAAAAATTCATTCATCTATTTATGGACACTTAGGTCAATTCCAGATGTTTGCTATTGTGAGTAGTGCTGCAGTGAACATGAGAGCGCCAACATCCCTTTACCGATTTCATTTCCTTTGGATAAATACTCAGTAGTGCGATTGCTGGATTGTATAGTAGTCCTGTTTTAGTTTTTTAAGAAACTTCCCTCCTAGTTTCCATATTCCAAAATTTAACAAAAGGATAGTAGCAAGTCCTTGCTTATTAATTATTTTCATATAAATAATTACATTTTTCAATTTAAAGATACAGTGGCTGAATGGATTTTAAAAAGTTTTAATCTAGTGTATAAGAGTTTCTTTTGCTGTACATCTTCAATATTTATTATTTTCTGTCTTTTTTGATAATAGACATTTTAACTGAGGCAAGGTGTTACCTTCTTGTGGCTTTGATTTATATTTCTATGATGATTAGTGGTTAACATTTTTTCATATGGTTATTGATTATTTGAAAGCCTTTTTAGGCTGAGTGTGGTGGCCCATGCTTGTAATCTGAGTACTATGGGAGGCTGAGGTTGGAGGATCATTTAAACTCAGAAGTTCAAGACCAACCTGAGGAAGAGTGAGATCCTATCTCCACTAAAAATAGAAAAACTAGGCAGGCATTGTGATGGGCTCTTATAGTCCCAGAAGGTCAGAAGGTTGTGGCAAGAGGAGCTCTTGAGTTCAAGAGTTTGAGGTTACTCTGAGCTATGATGACTCTATGGCACTCTACCCAAGATAACAGAGTGAAACTCTATCTCAAAAAAAAGAACGTCTTTTTAGAGACATGTTAACTCAGTCTGCTTTTTAAGGGGATTATCTGTTTTTTCTTTTTCTTTGTATTGAGTTTAGTTCCTTGTGTATTCTAGATATTAATGCCTTTTTCAGATAGTTTGCAAATATTTTCTCCCATTCAACAAGTTGCCTTTTCATTTCAGTGCAAGAGTCAAAAGACAGATGTATATAAAAAAATTACAGCTGTAAACATTTAATTAATGGATACTCAGCATAAGCAGACATGAATTATGATATCAGTAGTATAAAATGCATGTAGGGAAGAATTGTAGAGGTTTTGTATGAAATTGAATTCAAGGTACTATCAGCTTATGCTTTGTATTAGAACCTTACTATTGTAAGATATTTCTTGTAGGCTTTGTGATAGCCATGAAGAAAAAAACACCAGTATATCTACAAAAGTTAAATAAATAAAGAATTCAAAATACACCACAAAAAAATACAACCAATCACAAAGACAACAAGATTAAGTGACAGGAACAACTATAAAAGAGCCAGTAAAAAATTAACAAAATGCCTCACCTTCTATTCTGGTGATGGACACACTTAAAAGCCCTGACTTCAGCATTCCACAATGAATCCATATAACAAAAACATTTGTACTTCATTAATATTTTGAAATTAAAAATATTTAAAAAGAAAATTTTACAAAATTTAACAAAATGGTATTTATTATTTTAATGTAAATGATTACATTTTTCAATTTAAAGACACAGTGGCTGAACAGATTTTAAAAAGATTTAACAATCTTCTTCCTATAAGAGACTCATTTTAGCCATAAAAGTACACATAAACTGAGAATGAAGGAAAATTATAAATAAAAGACAGCAGTTGTGGCTATACGTGTATTAGACAAAATAGACTTTTAGTCAATACTATAAAAAGAGACAAAGAAGATCTTTATTGTCTAGTTGATAAAAGGGTCAATTCATCAAGACAACATAACAATTACAAATTTATACACCTAACATTGGAACACTTAAATATATAAAATAAATATTAATGGATCTGAAAAATGTATTGTATGCAATACAATAATAGTAGTGGACTTCAAAACTCCACTTTCTACAATGAATATTTATTCCAGACAGAAAATTAATAGGGAAATAGTGAACTTGAACATTTTAGACCAAATGGGACTAACCAACATGCATAGAATATTCCATTCAACAACAGCCCAATACACATCCAAAATTTATTACAAAGCTATAGTATGTCCAGTATGGCATAGCTATTCACCACTGGAACAGGGATGGATGGTCAAGAAATCAACCCGTACATTTACGGTCAAGTAATTTTTGACAAAAGTGCTAAGAACACAAAACGAATAAAGGAGAGTCTCTTCTATCAAAAATGCCAGGAAAACTGAAGTCCTACAGGAATGATGAAATTGGACACCTGTCTCAAACCATTAAAAAAAAATAAAAATGGGTTAAACACTTAAATATAATACCTGAAACTATAACACTATTGAAAGAAGATTTTGGAGCAATGTTTCATGACATTGGTCTGGACAAGGTTTTCTTGAATATGATCCCCAAAACACAGGCAGTGAAAGCAAAAATAAAGAAATGGGATTTCATCAGACTAGTAATTTTCCTAAAGAAAAGAAAACAGTAGACTGGAAAGATAATCTGTGCATTAGAATATCTGTAAACCATCAATCTGCTTAAGGGCCAATATTCAAAATATATAAAAACCTTAAACAACTTGTAATTACAAGAAAATAAATAATCCAATCACAAATGAGCAAAGATCCTAAATAGACACTTCTAAAAATAAGATATATTAATACAAATTACCATCAGATCTATGAAAAAATGCTTATCATCACTGATAAGGGAAAAGCAAATTAAAACCATATCTCAAGGCTGTGATATATCATCTCACAGCTGTAGAAAGCCTATTATTAAAAAGACAAAAAATAATAAGGGTTTCTGAGGGTGTGGAGTAAAAGGAACTCTTATGCACTTTGGTGGGAATGTAAATTAATATAGCCATTATGGAAAATAGTATGCATGTTGTTTAGAAAACTAAAATAGAACTACCATATGATCTAGTAATCCAACTTCTGCATATATATTCAAAGGAATTGAATAAGTATGAAGAGATATCTTCCACTCTCATGTTCATTGCAGCTAAGATATGGAAATAACCTCTACGAGGTACCCATCATTAGCTGTATGGATTAGGTAAATGTTGTATGCATGCACAATGCAATACTCTTCAGTCTTCAAGAGAGATAAATCTGTCATTTGAACACCATGGATGAACCTAGAAGATATTATGCTAAGTGAAACAAAAGAGGCACAGAAAGACAAATGCCACACAATATAATTTTTATATATGGAATCTAAAACAATTGAACTCATAGAAATAGAGTGGAATGATGGTAAACAGAGACTGGAGGAATAAATATATAAACAACTTGTGGACATGAGAAGATGTGAGTGGTGGGGAGAATATCAGGAAAGGAAAGATGTTTATCAAAAGGTACAAATTTTCAGTTAGACGGAGAAATGATTTTAGTGATCTGTTGCACAGAATGGTAACTATAATAAGTAATGATACATTGTATTTATTAAAATTGCAAAAAATAAATTTTCAATGTTTTCACCATACAGAACACGAGTATGTGAGGTGCTTGATTTTTTAATTAGTCTGATTTAATCTACACTATAAACATATATCAAAAATACCACATTGTACCCCATGATATATACAGTAATTATCTCAATTAAACATAAAAATTAAAACAAATTAGAGAAACATCTATAGTTTTAAATACTTCTATGAGGACTCAAAATTCTACAATAAGATTAACCTTAAGAAGCTTTAAAAAGGGTGGGGAAAGCAAAGCAAATTTATAGTAAATATAACAAGGGAAATAAAAAAGATAAAAGCAGATATCAATGAAGTACACAATAGTTAGACCAAATTAATGTCAAATCACTGCATTTGCCTTTCATCTTTAGGATTTAACCATCTCATCATGTTGACACTAAAATCTAGGAAGAGAAGCTTCTGCCCATACTTTCAGAATATGTGAGTAAAGGACAGCTTAGAAGGGCAGAAATTATGAACAGATACATTCATTTAGAGAGCATCTATTTGAATCATTTTCTGGTACAAATTCCAGAAGCACAGAGACTCTATTTTGAAATAGTCTTTTTTTTTTTTTTCCAAGACAGGGTTTTGCTCATAGTCCACACTGAAGTTCAGTGGTGTAATCATAGCTCACTGCAACACCCAATTCCTGAGTTCAACCTCCTGAGTATCTGGGGACTACAAGCATGTGCCATCATCCCCAGATAATTAATCATTTTTATAATTTGTAGAGATGGACTTTCTTGCGCTGGTCTTGACCTCCTTACCTCAAGCAATACTCTCACCTTAGCCTCCCAAAGTGCTAGGATTACAGACATGAGCCATTGTGCCTGGCCCTCAAATCACACATTTTCAGTCTCTAGTGCATTGTTTGGCACATAGACATGACTACTTTATGAATGGCTAGATAATAATAATAAATCTGTTTCTCCCAAATGCTCTGATCTGTTGTGTCAACCTGGGTAAAAACAACAGGTTTAAATTGGCGGACATGGGAAGAAGAAAGTGTGAATGTAAAAGTGTGTATGTGTGTGTGTGAGAGAGAGAGAGAGAGATTGAGAGAGAGAGAGAGAGAGAGAGAGATTGAGAGAGAGAGAGAGAGAGAGAGACCGAGACCTTAGCTGAGCCTGGATTTCAAACGTTGATCTTCTGTTCTACCTCAATATTCTTTAACACTGATTAAAGAATACCCTTAACAGTGGCTGATATAATTTAACATCAGGTGTGACGTTTCTATTATTACCAAGTAATGTTAAGTGGGAAGATATTCTGGGAAATGGACTATCCATAGGTAATCAAAATTGCATGAGTCCAAGATGTTCAAGTTGCTAATTATAAAAAAGAATATAATTTGATTCAAACTGTAGTATGATTCAGATACAATATCTTCTTTCTTTTTACTCTAATGTATTTTTCATGGAACAGTCTTTTGTAACAATTTTAATTACCACATTTTACTTTCTAGAGAGCCACTCACCACAAAATGATAGTTTTTCATTTCCATCAAGGAAAGACTTTGATTGTAAGAGGACATTTGTTACATTGTATAAGTTGGGGATAGTGAAGGAAAGAAAACAAAATGATGTTATTACAGGCTTGTAAAAAGTTTTGCTTCATTGTGGTAAGAACACTTAAATGGTTTTTCATGAATTATAGGGATGATGTTGTACAGCATATCTCTAGAACTTATTCATCTTGCATAATTGAGACTTTATACCTTTTGACTAGAAGTTATTTCTTCCTCTCCTTGTGGAGAGGAAGTTTTGGCAATGATCTAATGTGTATGATACCAAAAGCTCAGTCAACCACTGCAAAAATGGACAAGTGAGGCTATGTCAAACTAAAAAGCTTCTGCATGTGCACAATGCAAGAGTACATGTCAAAACTATTAAAGGTAGAGTACAAATAAGTAAGTGAGGTGAAGGTTATGTTAAACAGTTTGATGTAAGCATTCCAAATTGTTTCAGCACATTGTACCCCATAAATGCATTAATGTACATAGTTATGATTTAATTAAAAAATAAAAATAGGATGGTGCCTGTAGCTCAGTAAAGAGGACCCCCAGTCCCATATACCAGAGGTGGTGGTTCTAACTTGGCCCCAGCCAAAAGCTGCAATAAATAAATAAATAAATAAACCTGCATGGAAAAGGAAACAATCAACAGACTGAAAAGGCATTCTAAATAATGAGAGAAAAATGTATATTTTTATAAATAAAATTTATTGAAAACAAAATATATGGAAAGATTTTTGTTGGATACTTTTCATATATTATTTCACCAAATGTTTTCCCCTAGGCTACAAGGTAGAAATTATTTCCCCTATTTTACAGATGAGGAAATAGCTCACACGAAGTAGTTTATTTTAGGCTGCATAGCTAGTAAGTAGAATTAAGTAGAGAATTATCTGACCCCCCAAATGAGTTTTTGCTGACTCACCTGATACTATACATGAGCAGGTGGTGGAGCACTGAGCCAGGTGCACTGGGGTTACAGGAGAGGACAGTGAGAATATGAAATGGCAGCTATCAGAGGCACTGGGTGTCTGTAGAACTGTCTCAAGTCCAATCCTTAGCACTTAGTGGCTGTCTTACCCTAAACAAGCCTTCCGAACCATTGTTTCCTCATTTGTAAACTGAAGCCCACGACATTGTCTAGGATTCTCACAAGTTTAAATGAGGTAATGCATATCGCACATGTTTCCTACTGGAGCTATCATGAATTACCACAAATTAGGGGCTTAAAACAACACAGATTGGTTGTCTTACAATTCTGAACTTAGGTAGGGGGAAAATATTTGGAGATTATATATCAGAAAAAGAGTTAATTTTCAAAATATATAAAGAACTACAATTCAGTGGGGGGAAGAAAAAAAACCAAAAATTAACAACCAAATTTAAAATGGGTCAAAGACATGAATGGATTTTTCCAATGAAGATATACAAATGGCCAACAAGTATATGGAGAGGTTCAATGTCACCAGTCATCAGAGAAATGCTAATAAAAACTCAGGGAAAAATAACCTCATATCTGTTAGGGTGCTTGTTACTACAAAAAAAAAATAAGAAAGAAAGAAATGTTAAAAAAATGTTTGAAAACATGGAGAAATTGAAATACTTACACACTGTTGATGGAAAAGGTAAACTTTTTATTTTGAGGTCAGTATAGATTTATGAACAGTTGTATGACATAATACATATACTTCTCATTTGCACTCTACCTCCCTGTCCCCAGTTTGACATCTTATCAAATGATACTAATACCACTAGGTGGTTAATATAAAGAATAACTTCATCACCACAAAGATTCCTCATGTTGATTTTTAATATTATACACCTCTCCTTTTCCTTCTCCCTCCTTACATACTGGTTACCACTGTTCATGATTTTGTAACTTTGTCTTCTCAAGGCTCCATGAGTGGAGTCATATAATATATAATCTTTGGGGATTTGCTTTTTTTCACTCAGCATAATTCACGGCAGATTTATCCAGATGAGTAGTATCTTTATTGCTGAGTAGTATTCCATGGTGTGGTTATACCATAGTTTGTTTACCCAGTGAAGGACATAGATGTTATAGTTTTTGACTAGTATGAATAAAGCTGTTATAAACACTATGTGCAAGTTTTGCATGAAGATAAGTCTTAATTCCTATTGGATTATTGCCAAGGAGTACAATTCTGGAATGTTGGTTGGTTGGTTGGTTGGTTTGATTTTTTAAGTAACTGCCAAACTTTTGTTGAGAGTAGTGCAGTAGCCATTCCACTAGTCTACAAATGGAGAGTAGCTGTATATTCACCAGCATAGTCTAAGTACTACAGTTTCTCTGCATCCTTACCAGCATTTGTTGTTGTCACCATTTTTGTTATAGATCTTCTGATACTTGCATAATAGCTTCTCTTTATGGTTTTAATTTGCACTTCCCTAATGGCTAATAATGTTGAACATCTCCATGTGCTTATTTGACATTTGTAGGTTCTTTTTGTTGAAATTTTATGTTATATAGATCTCCATTACTCCATGTTATGGAAAACTATGTTCCTCAGCCCTTTTAACACCTGGCTATATATACCATAAAAACAAATAATAGACTTTTTTTTATAATTTTATTGAATCATAATTGTGTACATTGGTGCAATCATAGGGCATGATGTGCTTCATATACATTCAGAAATATTTTGATCGTACTGTTACAGATAGCCTTCATGGCATTTTCTTGATCACTATATAAA
>CAUYON010159433.1:0-28154 GCA_963573935.1 Arctocebus calabarensis | reverse complement strand
AACAATATCCTGGGGCGGATTCACCACTGTAACACGGGATATGAATAAACACACAAAATACATACGTAAGGAGTTGATGGAAGGACTTGAGAATCAGGAATTTATTTAGTTGAGCTAAAATGGATCTGTACCTATCAATTACATTTGAATTTGAAATTCATTTACCAAATGCTTTCACATGTGCTTTGGTTCAATAAGAACTGAATTTAAATCTTCAGTCTTTAAATCAATCACAGACCTAAGATTTTCATTACAAACAAAGAATCATTTCTGTGGATAAATTTTGTAAGTTTATCCAAAACTAACTTACATATTATTAAAAGTCAACTAGTTTAGAAGGTGTTAAATAAGTATATGTAATTTGAGGCAGAAAGTTAAGTCTAGAAAGTAACATGTTGCCTATCTTTATTCTTAATTCCTATAGCCCTGCCTCCCGTGAATACACACCAGCACTCCATGAGGAATCTATTCTGTCAGAGAAGTATGAGAAACTATTAAACCAATATAGATATATGAGTAGATTATATAGGCATGTATATCAATAGGTATACTATGTTATATATGTATTTACACTCACATGTGAATCAACTTGTGCACACATACACTTAAACACAGAAAAAGAAAAAGATTGAGATTTAAAAGTTCATTGTCAGGAGTGTCCATGGAAATATGGAGTGTCTTTAATACTCTTTCTTTGGTGTCACACTGTAGAATGTATAACTGCCTTTCTATCTTTCATGGATCTGTTTTGTAAAAGAGAAGCATATAATAAGAGGACTGCTTCCTCCTCTTAGTATGTGTTTGACACACTGAGTAACCAGGAGCCAAAATCCTTGGGAAATTTTCAGAATACCTGTAAATGAGACTTTACTAGAGTGGGTGAAGGGAGGAGATAATTCTACCTGAAGCGAAGAGGAGGAAGCAGGAGGCAGAGTATAGGTGAGACATCAGCAGAATTTAACATAGCTAACAGAGATTGGATGTGTCCCACACCCACAAGATCTCTGCTACCATGGAAGTTGTTGTGCCAAACCCAAAAGCAACATCATATTGGAGGGAGCACTGACTCAGGCCTAAGCTAGTTGACCCCACCTGGAAGGTAGGAAAGAAAACAATGCTGGACAAAAGGAAAGAGATGGTGGAAAGACTTAAGAAAGAAGAAGCTGGATGAAATAAGAGGAATGGGTTCCTATGAGCTGAAGTTAAATTTAAAATAAATTTCACCATAAAAGCCTTTCATGCATTGTTTCAGGTTCATTACTAAGAAACTATTTCAAATCTTGAGTCATTAACTCCTTGGAGAGGTATAAAATACTTAGTACAAATATATGAATTATCATTTCTAGGGAATATGACATAGCCTGACTTACACATGAAACTTTTAAGGGTCAATATACAAGTTGAAGAATAACTATAACTAAATTTAACTAAACCAGGAAGTCATGTGATGTTTCATTACACACCTTCTTAATCCTTTAGAAACTTCTTTTATGAAATAGCATCAGAGGGCTCAAGTGGAGTAACCACTCTAAGGTAAGACATAAATGAATTAATACATGTGTATGTCTTCTGTATACCCATGCATACCTGCACTCATACACACACCACCCCTACAAAGAGATCAAGATTTGGGATGTTCACTGTTAGGAACTTTGAGATACAGAGTTTCTTGCTAGCTATTTCTAATGTCCTGTCATGATAAGCTTCTGTGTCTTTTTAATCTTGGTATAAAGAAGAATAAGCAGTCAAAGAGGGAGTCTTCTTACTCCTAGTCTTCATCCTCTGTTTCTAGCAACCAAAACCCTTAGGAAAGTATCAGAATGTCAGTGTAAGACATCCTAGCAGAGCTAAGGGTGTGAAGAAATCCATTTGGAGAAGAGAAGAAGGTGCTAGTGCACAGGGGAAAGGGAGAGTCCTCAGAATCAAAGATTGAAGCTAATGGACCTGGATACATCCACCACTCAATAAAACTCTTGCTGGCGAGCCCAACCCAAACCCACCAGCACAACGGATGGAACCCTTATGTCAGGTGTGCAGTTACTTCACCCTTTCTGAAGGGCCAGGAAAAACATCCATAGATTGTGAAGGTGCAGATATGGTGCATCCCCTGGACACATGAAATTAGATGGCATAGGAGAAATGAGTATCTACAGACTGAAGTTCAATCGTGAAATAAATACAAGTATGAAGTACTGTTACACATTAGGATTAGATTGAGTAGTAGTGAAGTGTACCTAAAGTTAAGTCATAAACTTTTATGATAAGTCTAAATTTTTAAGTGAAATTTTAAAAAATTAATTAGTCCACTAGTTTATTAGTTAAAGAGTTAAATCTGGGAAATCATGTGACGTTTATATATCTTTTAATTATGTTAGCATTGCCTTCAATGAAATGACACCAGTAACTTTTTTTTTTAATGAATCACAGCTGTGTACAACAATTCAATCATGGGGTACAGTGTGCGGGCTTCACATACAATCTGAGATATTTTCATCAACCTGATTGACATAACATTCATGAGATTTTCTCATTTACTATGTGAAAACATTTTTGATCCTTATTTAGAAGTTTTCTCCTGACCCTTCAAATATGGACCACAAGTGTGATCTCACCCTCTATCCTCTCTCCCCCCACCCTGCCCCACCACTTCCCTCCCTCTCCCATTTCCCCATCTTCTTGTGCAATAATTGGGTTGTAGCCTTCACTTGAAAGATATAAATTTGCTTCATATTAGGGGTGCATACACTGGATACTTTTTCTTCCATTCTAGAGATACTTTGCTAAGGAGAACATGTTCCAGTTCCATCCATGTAAATATGAAAGAGGATGAGTCACCATCTTTCTTTAAGGCTGCATAATATTCCATGGTATACATGTACCACAGTTTATTAATCCATTCATGAATCAATGGGCTCTTGGGCTTCTTCCGTGACTTAGCAATTATGAATTGGGCTGCAATAAACAGTCTGGTACAGATAGATATCTTTGTTGTTCTGTGATTTTTGGTCATCTGGGTATATACAAGTAAAGGAATTATAGGGTCAAAAGGCAAGTCTATTTTTAGATCTCTAAGTATTCGCCAAACTCATCCCAAGTTTCATAATAGCAAGTTTAGTATTTAGGCAAACGATCCTTAATTTTTTAAAAAAACATCTGAAGTGCATGTTCTATTAGATATTGTTATGAAATAAAGATAGAAAAATGAAATGAGTTTGAGAAGTAATAGGTTAGTGAAGTCTTTCTCAGAGTCTTTACTATATCAACATGGGTTATGACTTTCAAAAGAGTTATATGTGTCCCAAACTCTTTTAACCTTTATGTTAGTTCTCTGATGCCGCAATAATTCTGGATGACAAATTATACCAAAACTCAGTAGTTTGTAGCAATCATTTGCTCTTTTTTTTTTTTCCCCGCAGTTTTTGGCCAGGGCCAGGTTTGAACCCACCACCTCCAGTATATGGGGCCAGCGCTCTACTCCTTTGAGCCACAGGCACCGCCTAAGCAATCATTTATTCTTAACAGAGCTGAAGTTTGATCTATAGATCTGGGCATTCCATGCTTCTTTCAACTTTCTCAGCCCAGTGGGCTAGCCAGGACATATTCTTCTTGGACAATGCCAGTGGTAGAAAAATAACAGTGAAAACACACATTGTCTCAGGTTCTAGTCCTAGAATCAGCATACTGTCTCTCTAATCCACCTTCAATAGGACAGAACAAGTCACATGGCCAAGTACAAACTCAAGGAGTGATGAAATATATTCTGTCCATGATAAGGCCATTGCAAGGAGTAGACCCAGGGAGGGGTAAAATATCTGGGAACAATAATTCCCTCATAGCCATAAAATCCTCTGTTTATAGATCATCTGGAGACTAATGTTTACAGAGCACACTTTCTAAAATCAATGTCTCTAAAGCCAATATATCCTATTTGGTGTCTATCTCTATACCAGTGGGCACAAAATGACATCAAACAGCAACTTCCTGAGTTGTTGCAACCTGAGAGATGTTTTAAAATGCCATAATCTAAATGTGCACCCACTTCTAGATTCCTAGCCAAGGAAGATTCTTCTTCTTAACAGGACTTTAAAATCCCTCCTGTTCTCACAACTTGATGAAAACTCAGCCCCTAGAGTAAAAGTGGACTCAGTGCATTCAATTTAGAGAGAAATCATGTTGCAGAGAGCTCAACCAGACTTCTATAAAGCTAAAAGCCACTGGGGGAGATAGACAGGAGGGAGGAAGATCCTTTCATAGGAATGGGTGATTAAGACTAAGTTCTTTTAGCCAGACAAAGGGGCACATGCCTATAGTCTGTACTACTCTGGAGGCCAAACTGGAAGGACTGCTTGAGGAATGGTTTGAGTCTAGCCTAGGCAATATAGTAAGATACTGTTTCTAAAAAAAAGAAAGAAGAGAAAATGAAAAAACATTTCTTAAAAAATGGTGGAAACAAGGTTCATTCTTAGAGGCTGTCTGTGAGGAAGTGCAGAGCCGAGAAGGCAGCAGGTAGATCACAGAGAGAGGAAGCATCCAGCCCAGGGAAGCCAAGCCGTTCAAGAACAGCATGGGTCCTCAGAAGAGTAACATACCAGGTCAGCACTGAGATCTCCCTAAACAGTCCCTAATGAGGAGGAATAGACACCAGGACCCACTGCATGCCCTCTGCAATTCCACGGTATGCACATGTGTAGAGCAAAATGAACCTTATTTTCATCAGCATGTAGAGTTAGTCATGATGCTAATTTCTTTTGTTATTTTTTGCAAAACCAAAATTATGATCCCAACCAAAAATCCAGGGTGGATTGCAGTGGTATGATTATAACACACTGCAGCATTGAACTCCTGGGTTCAAGCAATCTTCCTGCTTCACCACACCCACCTAACTTTTCTATGTGTGTATGTACATACATACATACATATATATATTTTTTAAATAGAGACAAGGTCATGCTGTGTTTCCCAGGCTGGTCTTGAACTCTTAGCCCCAACCTTGGCCTCCCAAAGTGCTAGCATTACAGGGTTGTATCATCATGCTTGGCTTTCCCACCAAAAATCCTTAGAGCAGATAAAAGGTTATCTGATAAACATAGTTAAAAGTCTGTATGTATCCTGAGTGGGACACAGACAGGTCAGCAGCAGCTCCTAGATCCCACACCACAGGTAAGTGGGATTGAAGTGGTTTGTCTCATCACCCCTACACCCCTGCCCATCCCTTTCCCCCCTTACCCACACCCATCCTGGCCACACAGTTTTCAGTTCAGAAAAAAAGGCTCCAGTGTTAAAAGGACAGGGATTAATTGACATTCTTGTTCCTCTAGTGCTCTCTGAAGACCATGACCTCATGAAAGAGCTCAAGGCTCAGGATGAGAACTGTGTGGGATTCTATTTCTGGTTCAGTCTCTATTTTACTGTCTCTGGTTTATTTTGGCATTGGCCTCAGTTTCCTTGTTAACAAAATAGGATAACACTCAACCAATGTACCTCCCAGACTTATTATAAATAATGTATTGATACCTTTAAAAGTAGTGCCAAAATATGAGGCCACATATTCTCCATCAACAGCTATGGAAATTGTAAAACATAAGCAAGGATGCAATTAAATCTCATATAATATTTTCCTAAACAATGGTCTAAAGCACAGGTCTTTTAGCTTACAGTACCCCATAAAACACAATTCAAAATATTGGGCTGGAAATACTAAGCCACTGCGGGAGATAGACAGGCTGATCTCTCTACCCAGCATAGAGATAAGGGGGGGGCTCCTTATCAAAACCACCAAAGATGAAAGGAACACAGAGGTGCCCATCCCTGCAGAGAATCAGCAGGTGCCTGGATCTGAGCACTTTCAACTCCTGATTGGCAGTTAAATTAGGGAAGATATTTGTCCAGCTTATTTGTCCTCCAAGGATGAAACTTCTTTTTCCCTCCCCCTTTCTAAATGTGTTATCACCATTGTTGAAAACTCACTACCCTATGTTCCTGATTACCCAGCCATTGCCTTTTTACCCAATCTTCCTTTTAATCCTATCTTTAAATTTTGTCACCCTTACATTGTTGCATGCATGCTTTGTTTTAAAAACTACTAAAAGGTTTCTGAGGAATCAGTGGGTTGCTGCATTGTCTCAAACCACCACTTGGTGTGTGAGTCATTGTATGCCTCTCCAGGCTATCCAGACTTCATGCATTAAGTGGATGTAAAGTCTTCTTATTTCCCCAGCATATTCTCCCTTGTCAATCCCCAACCCAGGGTCCCCAGGGAACCCCAACAAGCCACAAGGTGGCAACAACAACAGAAAGATTTCTTTATCTTTCATTTAAAGTAAACAATTAGATATAATTTGATTGTTTCCATCATCATCCTCATCATTATCAATCACTGGAACAAAAAATTAAAGTAGCCAAACTAGTATTGCAGATATTCGTAGCTTTTTAAGATGTATTGTGTACAAGTAGGAATGCAAGACAAGCCACCCTGGGTTTACTTGGAAAGAAGTCAAAATATGCTCAGAAATAGGCAAGTTGAACAGGAAAATAAACTTTAAGAATTTAACCTTACATTAAAAAATGTAAGATGTATGAATTCATAGTGGACTACATTGTTATATTATCAGAGGAATGGAAAATGCTTTTCCACAAGGATGTCGTAGAGGTTTAGATATTCAGCCTAAAAGATGGGTCAGGTGTTTGTTTTACCTTCTTCAGAGATGCTTTGAAATCTCCCATGGTGAGCTCTAAATTATAGCTAAATTCTATCTCCCATACTCATCTCCTTTTTCTTTTCTGAAAGAAAATTAAGAGCTCGTGCTCATTTAGAGACAATGTCTTTTTGCATGAACATTAACTGTAAGGTATCCTCCAGTTTTGAAACGTACCATCTTTGGTTTACCCTTGGTTCTTAAAATTCTGATCTGCTGAATTTTGAAACCAGTTTCTCCAACTTTTAACATTTTTCTGATTTATCTAACTAAATGTGAAATATAAGATATTTCACTGTTTCACAACCACTGTTGTTATATATAGGAAAAGGAAGGAGTCTAAAAGATGCTATAATGACTGTAATTATCACAGGTGCCACTTACTGTACTACCTGCCAGACCTCTGGCTTTGCAAATGTCAAGCCAGGAAAGCCTCCCACGATCCCTAGGAGGGAAGTTTTACAATTCAGGTTGCGTGAAAGGAGCAACTGAGGATTATCCACAGTAAAGAATTTGCCACGGTCAAGTGTGTAACAGTAAATGTTGGTGCTGCGATAAAGTGCAAGGAGACCTGTCTTCAAAATCCTATAAGGCTTCCTTGGTTAAAGTTGATCGAGTCCAGCTTCATCAAAGTAGCAACTGAGCAGAAACTAAGGGCGGCAGATCTGAAGTGGCAAGCACCAGCAAGCAGTGTGGCTGGGTGGAGTTAGTTTAGGGAATACCAAAGAGATTTAATCAGGCTAAGCCAAAGTTCATTGAAAAAGAAAAACCGAGGGTGGCGCCTGTGGCTCAAAGGAGTAGGGCGCAGCCCCATATTTCTGAGGTGGTGGGTTCAAACCTGGCCCCGGCCAAAAACTGCAAAAAAAAAAAAAAAAAAGAAAAGAAAAGAAAAGAAAAGAAAGAAAAAACGAATAAGAAACTGTTACCTTGGTGGTATTATTATAGGTTTCTTTACCCTTCCCTCCCTTCCTTATAACCTATGAGACATCAATAAACATTTGTCGATATACAAAGAAGGTCAGCTTTCTATTTCTTAACTGCTCAGCCAAAAACACAGATGTTCACAGGAACACTTGGGGCGGGGGACAGCTCTTAAAGCGCAGTTGCTTTACGATTTTATCCGAAGGCGCCCCAGCTTCTGGAGTAGAGCAGGGCACACAGCGGGGGCGCTGATTGGACGCAGCGCGCTTTAAGTGGCAAAGGTAACCCCGCAGGCTGGAGCGCGGCCTTTTCTTGCTGTCCGCACGCCCTTCGTATTGCGATGGGGTCGGCTCCCGACCCGGGCTGCGGCGCGCGCTGCAGACCCTCCCGCTCCGTCCACGGCACCGAGCTGTTCGGCCAGGAGCGCTGGTCGGGTAGGTCTGCAGCCCCGCAGAGAGGAAGGGCGTCCGGACGAACGGCCGCAGCGCCCCGGTACACGGGCAGAGGACGACCAGCGTTCAGGTGACGTTTCCGCGGACCGCGGCTCCCGGGCCGGGGCGCAGACTGTGGGCGACCCGCGTGCCGCTGGGACAGTCGCGCCAGCTCCGCCCGCCGTCCCTCCCAGGGGGCGGAACCACCTGCCGCGGTCTGGCCGGCGGAGCGGCTCCCCTGCAGCCTCGGAAGGTACCGAGTGCGGTTCTGTGGAGGCGCCTGCGGAACCGAGCGGGGCGGGTGGCCGGCTGGCTTCATGCTCTGTAAAGAAAATGGCAAGGCAGGTGGGAGAAGAAACGGAGTGGCTTGGGGGGAAGCAGCGGCCGCATCCAGGAAAGCTGCAGCGCGGGGCTCCTGCATCCCGGGGCTTTAGGGGAGTAAATAAGCTCAAGCAAAGTGGCGAGGGCGAGACCCGGAGCGAGATCAAGAAGTCACATGCACCCCCAGCAGGGCCCCCTCCGCCGTGTCCCGCGTTCACGCCTTCGGGTGGCCTGCGGTGAAGCCCGGGGTTGGTCACAGGGTTCGTGCACCGTCGCGTCTGAGGACTGGGGAGACTGGGCGACAGGGAGCACCGGCCTTTTGCAAGGCCTTTGAGAAATTCTTCCTTAAGAAGTTTTTTCTTCATCAGTGAAAAAGAAATGTGCTTCTTGTACTTTTCAATGACGCTTTGTTCCAAAGCCCAAAACCTCTTATTTGAGATAGGATCTTCTTACTAACCAATCGCTCCCCGCTCCTCCGAAACTACTAGTAAAACACCAGGCATAAACATGACATCATTTGGGTTTGAGGAAACGTGCAGCAATTTCGCTACAAGCCCAAGGCAAATTTGGGAGGGACATATTTTCAGTGAATGTTTTCTAACTTTTTTACATTGTATGTTCTATTAAATTATTATTTAATTTTGTTGTTATTGAAGTGGGTAGAGATGTGGGGTGGTGGTGCTGGGGATGATTGGGTTGGGATGGATCATGAATTCTGTCTAATGTCACAGTTGAATGGGGCTTTTGCAGAGCAGTCGAGCCCTCATCTATTGTCTTGTGGCTATGGCAAGATAATTACTAGGGCAATATTGATCAACCTGTAGCCTATCACAGGTTGTTAAACTGCACAAAGCAATCCAATTCCAAGAAAAGGGTTTTTCCATCCTGGGGAGTAAAGTACCAACAATGCACCAACCGCCTAATGCTTCTGAAATACTAATGCAGATTGTTAAACAGAGATTGAATAGGGGAGGAAAAATCACGGGCACTTTTAAAAGGAGTTAGGAATTGTCCTATGGGTCCAAAATGCCATGAGAGAACCAATTTGATTTTGAGAATCAGCTGGGCTCTCCTTAAACAGCAGAAATGGATTTTGAGGGAAGGTCTCCTGCTGTGCGGTGGTAAGTCCAGCATCTGTTTTGACAGACAAGCCCACAGCACTTGACACAAATGATGGGCTAAATGTGTAGGGGGCGGCAAGTGTCCTTCCCACCCCCAGATGCCCTAGCTTACCACTTCAGTCCTGGCTCTCACTGCACATGACCTTTGGCTCATTGGACCTGGGGGCAATGTTCTGTGCTGGCAGGGGCTGGACAGGAAAGCTGGGCAGCTCTGACCTCCCTCTCCATCCATCCCCCAGCTTCCCTGAGGAGAAGGAGCTGTAGCTAAATCTGCCAGAGGCTATGTCTCAGGAACCTGTGCAGACACACCAGAGCTTCTTACAGAGGTGCTGGGCCCCATAGGCAGCTCTGCCCCCCCCCTTCCCCAGACTTCATCTCCATTGCTGCACCCTCTCATTCCCTTGACCCCAATGTGTCAAATGCTACGGTTCCAGAACCATTACCTAAGCCCTTTCTCTCCAGTGGGGGTGGGTGGGAGTATGGCCCTTCAGCCGCTTGCCTGGTTTCTTCTTTCTGTCCCATCTCAGCATGATTGTCTGCCATAGGGATCCCTCCAAAGAAAGCAAGAGTTGTATATTTAAGGTGCCTGCTTAGCATGGGTCCAAGGCATGCAGAATGCAGGGCCTGAGGCTTCTCAGTAGATGATCCCCTGATAAGGATGGAAGGGGGAGAGGGAGATGAATGGGAGTCCTTGGGCAGGATCTAGGATTGGGGCTCCTGTATCTTGGGTAAGGGCAGAGGGAAAGAGAAAAAGTGTAGACAGAGAAGGGGAGAGAGAATTACTCAGGGAAAACTTCATGATTATTAAAAAATAATTAAAATAGATAGTGTAGAATGAATGCTGATGAAATGACAGTCTTCTATAGTTAATTACTAGGCAGCACTGTAACAAGTATGTATTTCATTAAAAATGGTTCAGAGTAACTTCACAGTGTATTTTTTTTAATTAAAATAAAAGTCTTAACTCTAGACTCCCAAGACTAATAGAGTTTCTCTTGGATCCAGCATTTGGTATGACTATCAGATTACCCATTGACGTCAACACCACCTGCATGTAGGCACTCACACCCCCTACACACATACGCATAGTAAACAGTGTGTTTATCCTGTGACTCTTATGTTCTGAGAGACCTAGATGGAAACCATGCTTCACAAAAAGGTGTTTTTTCTTTGGAAATTTATATTAAACATGTAAATCATGGAAAATATTACCCCAGTTTTGAAGTATTACCCCACTTTTGAAGTATTAATATAAAAGCATATAAGTTATATATCATTGGTTTGCAAAGTATTGAAACAATTTAAGTGTTATCATCTGAGTCCTACCTTGTCCAAAATATGCCGGACATCCCAAACCTTCTAAAAAATTGGACTACTGACTTAACAATACTATGATTACTCGGTTTCATTAAGAAGGAATTTAGCTTTTGTTTTTTACAGCCTGTAACTTTGCAAATATACTTGCATGAAAATGTCTTTCAATCCTACAAATATTTTTAAAATCATAGTATTGCTACTCTTTTTTAAAAAATCTAGTTGAGGGCAGCAACTGTGGCTCAGCAAATAGAGCACCAACCATATACCAAGGGTGGCAGGTTCAAACCCGGCCCTGGCCAAATTGAATCAAAAAATAGCCAGGTGTTGTGGCGAGTGCCTTTAGTTCCAGCTACTCAGGAGGCTGAGGCAAAAGAATCATCTAAGCCCAGGAATTGGAAGTTGCTGTGAGCTGTGACTCTACAGCACTCTGCCACTTTTTTTAAAAAGTGAAGACTCTGTCTCTACAAAAAAAAAAAAAAACTAGTTGAATTTTTTCTCCAAATAAATTCTTCAGAAATTTAAAAGTGAACCTTCTTTCTTTGGGGAAGATTATTTCACAGACTACATACGAAAACATCTTTTCTAATCAAAATGGTATAAAAAAAAAGAAATGGTATAAACTTGCCTGCTATCAAAGCATTTCATCACATAAAAACTTCCTAAAATGTTTTCTATTTTCAAAAAGTAGAAGAATTTATAATTTGTTATTTATAGAGAACCTCTATATCAAAGTCACGTGTAATTTTCTCAAAATATAATTTGATCCTTTTCAAGCAGAATGATAATCTATTAATGCAACAACCACATAGATCTTCAAGAGTGGACCCTAAAGAAAAAGGAAACTTTTCAGGGGATGCTTGTTCCCACCATCTTTTGGGGGCAGGGGCCAAAGGTCAACCATAGAACTTTAGAGGCAGTCAGAACTGGGTTCAGTTTTGGGCCCTACTACTCATTCACATAGTGACTTAAGCAATGTCCTTATCCTCTTAGCCTCAGTATCCTCTTTTGCAAAATGAAAACAATAGAAGTATCTGCCTTTGCATGTGACTGTGAGGTTTAAATTAACCATGTAAGGGGCCTGGTCCAGTACCTGACCTATTACTAATGATCTATAAATTTTGCTTTTATGATAGCTTTTGTGTCTTCCTTTTCTTTATGGAAATCTAGGCAATAATTATAAACCTGGATATATTTCTGTAAATATGATCTGGGGGGGTCTCAGCCATTGGAAATGCATGTTTTTAATTGATGCTTAATATTTATTGGTGTCACTGGAGTCACAGGTGTGTTTGTTTGTGAGTGTGACTGTCTCCACATATATGTGTAAATATCCATCTAGCATGGATATTTCTACCACGAAGACTTTAAGTCTCTTTGTTAACTCATAAAGACCTTGAGAATTTAACATTGGTCATTGATAAAATTCAGTGTTCCATTCATTATATGGAAAAGTTATGCCTAATGGTAGCAACTTATTCCCAGTAGCAACCTGCTATTATAAGATGCATGCAAAAATGATGGAATGATTGGTCTCCTTCCAGCACATGCTAGTCCTCCTTGGTATTTGAGAATGGTAAAAGTAAGAAGCAGACTGATAAAGGGTAGGGTATTACTCTTCTGTCTCTACATATAACAAATGTTGTTGGTCAATCGTCCCCTTTTTCCTTGTGCTGATTTTGGAGGACTATATGCTTCAGGCAAGTCTGTGTCCATTTTTAGCCATGAGAGGGAGGAGAATCTAGAATATTCTAGAACATTTTAGAACATCTAATTGCATTTCTTCCACCAATGATCAGTTTTGCAGTGAACACCCAGCACAATTCCAGCCATTGATACTTGTGGGGGAGTCTGAAAAAGAGGTCCGTGGGAATGGATCGCAAATTCTTTAAAACACCCACAAAGAATGGATGGTTTCTCCTGTCCTTTCTTGTGCATGTATGAGGATGTGATGCTTAGTGCTGTTTCACCCATCTAGTATCCCTGAAAGAACCATCCTTGGAAAAGGCTTATATGATTCAAATGGCTGCATTGGAGAAAGATGGAAAAGAACTGGTGTAACCATTATGCCACTGACACAAGCAATCTTGTCATGTAACAGAACACAAAATATGAAAGACTTCTAGACTTCTTTGTTATGCAAGATAATAAATCCCCTTTTTGTTTAGGTCTTTTGTGTTGAGATTTTGAAACTTGCAGTCAAAGGTATCCCAAATGAATTACCTACTCGCTAAACTCTTCTTTACATAGCTAAAACCAAACATATCTGTTATTATAATAGATAAAATTGAGGTAAATCCCATCCCTATTATAAGAAAAGAATTTCAAGTTGGCTTATAAAGCAATATGCTGTAGATAAAGAGATATGTCTTAAAGTGGTTCAGTTGTATCAGATAAAGCCAAACAAATGTATACATTTTTAATTACAGGAGAGTGCGATGTCAAGAGAGGCAAGGGAAGAGTGTGTTAACACTCTCAATGATGTTAGATGTCACCAGGAAACCAACTAAAATAAGGGCAGAGAAGAATTCCTTAGATTTAGCCAGCAGTGAGATTGTGTAACCTTGACAATAATGGTTTTATTGGATTGGTGAGGTAAAAGCTAGTATGTGATGATTTTAGTTTTGGGTTTTTTTTAACAATGAAGGTTAGATTTGCTTTAAAAATTTCAGAATGTGGAGCAGGGCTAGCTAATAAAATAGTATAGGGCCCTAGTAATAAGAAAGATGGCTCTTGTGCATATTCTGCTAGCTTAGATGACCTTTTGAGACCTAAGCATATCATAATGTCCTCTATAAATAAACATCTAAGTATGAGGACTCAGTAGCAAAAATAGTTCTTCTCCAAGAGGGATCACTTATATCGCTGGCAAAAGCTGCATACACCTTGAGAAAGATCACTCTCAACAAGAGGTCACCCTGGCTTGTGTCCATAGGGAAGAAAGGTTCTGGTGCCAATTTCTACTTGTGTCAGCATCTGGTAGGTAGGCTTCGTTCTCTAATGTTTGAGTTCTCTGTTTGATCATCCCACACTGGAGGTTTAGGGAGAAATGGGAAAAGCCACTTTTCCACCAAGAGTTCATCTAGCCAACCCAGATGTCCCTTATAACACCATCCCAATTGAAATTGTTCTTCTATATGGATGTTACATTCCTGACCAGTCATCCTGAGGGGAGTTGGAGCAAGGTGGGCCAAAGTGAGTCAATAACTGAGGCATAATTTAGGAGGCAGCTTTGAAATGGACCATAAAAGACTAATGGACCATAGAAGAAGGAATTTTGCTGAAGCGGGAGAGGGGGCTGCCGTAAGTGTAGGGAGAAACCCTGAAGGAAGCCATGGACTCTGACAAGACCCACAGAAGGTCCAGCTGAATCAAACAAGGTAATAAATGTCTTTTCTGTATAAGTCTTTTGTGTTGAGTTTTTGAAACTTGAAATCAAAGGCACCCCAAATGGGGCAGATCCTGTGGCTCAAAGGAGTAGGGCACCAGCCCCATATACCAGAGGTGGTGGGTTCAAACCCTGTCAAAAACTGCAAAAAAGGAAAGAAAAAAGGCATACCAAATGATTCACCCTCCAGCTAAAAGATACTAACCAGAAGTCTCTTGCAAGGAAACTAATTCTTCTTTCCAGAGCTAAAACCAAACATATCTGTCATTACAATAGATAAAATAGAAGTAAATTCCAATTAAAAACTGAAATACTAATACTAGTAATCAGCAAAAAAAAAAAAAAAAAAAAAGCAGTATGTTTGATGACCAAGGTAAAGATTAGCAGCTAAGGAAAATTCCAGATGTGTCTTTACTATAGTAGATTTCTGATTATCAAACTAAAATGTCTTATTTTATAAGCATATGGTCTATTGGAAAGACCTTAAGATTATTTAAGGATTTTTAATGATTTTTTCATTGTTAAATTCACAGCCCTCTCTTGACATCCACTCAAATATATAATAACTTTGTTATCATAAAACTTGCAGCAGAAATGAATACTAAAATTTTCATGCAACTCTTCTAGAGTTGTACCATCTGAAGTCTGAATAGAAATGTCTTTTCTTTGATGTTTTTGAAATTATTTTTGTGTAATCAGTACCTGTCAGTAGAACACTGCATATTGGTAGAATAAAAAGATTCTCCCGCATTCTCATTGCTATTTAATATATCATTCCGAATTTTTAGGTCATCTATAGTTTGATTCAACCCTGAAAATCTCAATATAGATGGTATTTTATGTTGGCAGTAATATCTAGTCCTTAGAAAAGTTATGTCTAAAAAATTCTCTCTCTCTCTCTCTATCACACGCATTATCGTACAAAATTTCCAAGTCCATCCCATTGACTAAATGGACAGCTTTTCCCTCCCTCTCAGAGGGTAAATGGATAACCTGTGTAGTTCTATGCAGAATTGTCTTGCCCTCTGGTAGCTCCCCCCAGGCTCTCAAAACTGGACCTGACTGGGTAGCAGAAATAGCTTCAGTCTCAGCCTGTCCTGACCTGGCAACCAGATCCTTCCCAAGCAAGATTATTTTTACTTAAAGTGAGCATCGTCCAGATTCAATGGAGTTAGTTGACCCTCTTTTGGCCCACATTGTTCATCCCTCACATATGAGACTGTGATGCTGAAGAAAATGTATATACCCGGGCAGTAGTGTTTATCAAGAGTCCATAGCTGACTGAGCACAGTCTGCTAGTGTACTTTTAGAATGTTTACTTTCTCCTTAATATACAGGCAAACTATACAACACAATAGTCAGTATAGATGTTGAAATGATCAAATCAACAACAATCTGTAACAAACATGAAACTGTAATTATCATGTTAATGAAGCTACTTAAATTGCACTAGTACATTTTCTACAAATCTCACCTCCAAATAAAAGCTTGTTGATCACTGGTGCAAGATGCTAAGCCACTGAAATGTATTTCTCTTTTTAACTTAACCTATCTCTGCCAAGAAGGAGCATACACTTTTTCCAGAAATTTTCTTCTTTAATCCATTTAGGACTTTTCCTCATGTAATTCTTTTCAAAATACTTGAGATAAATTAGGATTATATCAATTAAAAGGTATTAAATTAGCAATAATATAAATAATTACTTTATAAATTATTACCACAGACATTTTCTAAAGTCAGCCTTCCAAGGCAGCTTTGTGTAACAGAAATATGAACCACAAATGCAAGCTGCATATGTAATTTTAAATTTTTTAGTAGCCATGTAGAAAAAGTAAAAAGAAACAGGCAAATATGTTTCATTTAATCTATGTTATTTAAAATGTTATTTCCATATGTAATCAATAGCTAATTAAGGATTTTTTTTACACTTAGTCTTCAAAATTAGGTATGTATTTTTTACTTACAGTACATCTCAATTCAGACAAGCTACATTTCAAGTATTCAATGGCCATATGTGGCCAGGGGCTATTATGGTTGTAGGGAAAGTTCAATGTCATATGCATACTGTCTAATATTATTAGGTAAAAGGAAAAAATAATAAAACATGACTCCTGCCCTCAGTGAGGACAAAGTACAGGAATTCTTTCAGCCTGGCAACTTTCCCTGGATGTACAGGGCTACTTATATGTAACTTTCTGCCAATAGGAGATACTCTCTGTCCTACCTGGCTCTCATCTATCAGAAAATGGGCATAATGTGTTGATTTTATTAAAACAAGGCATTTTACTACCCTCAACAAAAAAACTGTTTTAGTAAATATACCGACTTAGGATGTCGACAAAGTAAATGATCTCTCTCCACCTAACCACCCACCCTCACCTTGGATATGGCACCTTTGAGCATTGCACAACCTGCATGACCATACAGGGCACTTACTTATTCTCTTAAGAGGCCTAGTCTTGGCCATGGTACCTTCTGCTTCCCCCGATTCTTTTCCTGCCCACACCCCAACCAACATCAGAACAGAATTTCTATTTTATAATAGAATCCTGCTTCAGAAAGTCCACTGTACCTCTCCCCCTGATTGCAGCTCAGATTGTGAAGCAGAATACTTTCTTCAGTATCCTAACCTTCTTTCTCTCTTCCCCCTGATTGCTGCATGCTATCATCCTCTTTCAGGAAGGAGTAATGGATGACCCGTACTTCTAAAGAACTATCTTGACCTTCCATAGCTTTTTCCAGACTCCAAAATCTGGACAGGATTGGGAGATTTTCTATTAACAGAACCCACTTTCAGGGAGGAATTAGAAGGAAGTCCTTAATTCTATATTATGCACTTAACACAATACTTTGCTTTTCTTGGGGGTCTTCAAATAAGCACCATTTGTGCTATGGAGATGAAAGTCTACATTCTCTGCTAAAGCATCATCAAGCAATTATAAGGAGGAGCATCTTCCTAGAGTGCCGAAATGTCACTGAGGCAGTGGAAGCCCGCCTTGCTTGTCAGAGAGGCCGGTCCATCAGTTGCCCCTTCTTCCTTCACATTCCTCTATGCCTTTGCTACAGCATATTGGAGTCTCTGCTTAATCCCTTGTTTTTCCTAATGGGGTAAAAACAACTCCTTGATTATTAAAGTGGTTTTTGTCTTGCCTATTCCATTTGGGGGTTTAATTCTTGAGTTTACATAAATTAGAAGTAGTGACATTCAGACTGTATTTACCTTTAGAAAAGTAATGATATGGACAAAGATTGTACAACACGATGAAGTATACTCATCACATCTAGCAACCTTTATGGTTGAATTACTTAGCAATAGCCTAGTTTTTACAGGAAGTCTTTTTAGTTATGAAGCTGAGAAAACAGCATGACATTTTACATTTCTAATTCAATACTTTGCTGCACTTTTTAAACAGTGCAAAGATAAGTGGAACCAATTTATCCTGTAGGTACAGTAGTCACCATGCCCAGAGCCCATCATGCTTATTGCACCCAGTGGAAATGTTTTCTTTTTTTTTTTAATTCAGAAGGAAAAATGAATACAATTCAGCTTGTATTATATTACTCTGTATACCCATGCACTTGTACAATGTAAGTTTTAATATTTTATGGAGGAAGAGGCTCACAAAGGCAAAAGTATCTAGAACTGCCAATATATCAACACGAATATATTAAACTCTGGATGGTGTTACAACCCTTGTGGACAGTCTTAGAGGTAGTCTGTTTTTCCTAAGCAAAGAGTACATTTTCTCCAAAATTTCTCTCCAACTATTTGCAAAACTTCTCTGGCAAAATGATAAGCTAGAGTTTTCATAAAAATTTTAAAGCATCTTAGAAAAAGAAAGCATAGAACAGTAAAATTGAACTATTCTGTTTCTTTCTAAAAAGAAAGCATAGAACAGTAAAATTTCAACGGTGCAACTTGGGAGGATCTGAGGTGTGCTGTGAAAATGTTTAAAGATACTTAATTAAATTATTTTCGAAAGAAGTTCAAAGCACAGTAAGTATATTGTTTTTTTTTAACTCTCTTTTTTTATCAACATAATTTAAGTGTGTCGTGGAAGTTTATAAGTTCAAGTGTGCTGTGAAATAAAAATGGTTGAAAAACATTGCACTGGTATAGAATGCGAGTGTCTAGACTCTTTAACTTGTTTTCAAATCTGCAAAGAACATTCCTTTCCAGTTAATGTAGTTCAAGGTCAAAGGAGACTTTGAACGTGCTAATTAAAATGTTAGATATTGCTTCAACAGAAGAAAATTAATTTTATCCACACGTTTTGAGAGTGATTCATGAATGAGTGGGATAACATGTCAGACCATCTTAGCCCCTAATTGCTTATTATGAGTTACGCAATTACATCAAAACAAATCCACTGAAACAAAACTTCATTATAAAAGAAGTCAAAGTTAAAAGAAAATCAATGGGTCAGGTGAGTATTAGCATTATAGCCCCTATAAGCCTAAGATTGCTTTTGATGTTCGTGGAATGTGTGAGTTTATGGCAAGGAACCTGTAAGTGTTTGAGGCAAGAATACTAGCAAAGGATGCAAATCCCTAAAATTAAAGGCAAAACTGGAATTTCAGCTGCAGACCCTGGATCCCAGCCAGCACCCCCCACCTTATTAGCAAGGCTTAGGCAGTCTGTGTGCAGAGACTGGATGGGAATGGTACATAGCAGATGCCAGAAGATGAACTAAAGGAGGATGTGGGGTTTTGAAGACCCCAGGAGATCAGGTGGGTGCAGCTGCAATCATGAGGTAGCTGGAAAGCGCTGTCAGAAAGCCACAGGTGATGCTTCATGAAAGTCCACAGACTTGGCTAGCTCACAAGGAGCACCACAGGGGTAGCTTCTTTTGAACCAGGGAATAGGTAGACAGTGGTTTGAGGGATGAGCTATGGCACAGCTGTGACTATACTTAGCACCTATAGCACCTTTGCTCCTTCACACCTTCAGTCACCCTCAATGGCGTCCTCTCCTAGAACACTAACGCCATCTGGAGATGCCCCCAAAGTAGCACATAGTTGGTGCCCAACAGATTACAGCTGTTTTTTTATGTAAGCTGAAGAGAGACAAAAAAAGGTTGAGACTCATACAAAGTCACATAATCTCCTAAGGCTATAGATTCTACACTGTGAGATAGGTATTATATAATCATTGTCATTTGATGAGATAATTAAAGATTATGCGACCCAAATATGTAGAAGAAAATTAGGATAAAGGTTTGTTAGGCAATTAATAAAAATACTATGCTGTTTTCCTGTATGTTTTGTTTACGGGTTTTGCAGTGTTTTTAAGTTTATAATGTGCTGCCATATCTTTTATTGCCCTTGAATTTGTATGTGTAACTTTGTACTTCTCTTAAAGACCTCCCACAGTTATACAGACTAAAGGGTCTCACAAATCCTGCTTCTACTCCTATCTGTCTGCTTACCTACACCCAACTGTGAGTTTCAATTCCTGAAATCATTCCAGTGAAGAGAAACTTCTCACCAGTTACTTACAAAAAGTATGCAAATGAAGGAGGGTAGGAATGTTTGGAATAAAAAGTGAAATGCCCTTCTATCAGTCAAGGGTGAGCATAAAGTTCAGTTGTTTAGGCTTTATTGATTATAATCTTTAGCAACTATTTATCCCAAATTGGTGGGTGATAGTCAGAAATGAAGCGATGGTTATGTCTTAAATACAATCCTACCCGATCTGACCATTTTTTTGTGTCATTAGCACCTGCTCATGACACATTCCCTATTGGATAAATTCTACAAGTCTTTTCCTCCCAGCTTCTCTTTGTCACTTAGAAATATTTGAGCAACTGAGAAGTAAGACGTAGAGTGACCCCTAGAAGGTTTTCTTTCCAGCTATGACAGGTGACCAAGCCTACTTCTGTCAATAAGTAAAGATAGAGTCATGGCAGTGAGCCTCTTTCCTCTGGTTCTTTTCACTGTCAGAAGTGTTTTGAACTAAAACCTATGTTTCTAAACCTATCTGCTACAGATTTAAAACTAAAAAGTGGGATACTTAACCTCAGCCCTGTCTTGGCTCACAATTCTTATTCCTACAGTTCTTACCATCTCATCCCCATCCGAGGGTTCCATATCCCAGTAAACAAGCTCTAGTGAACAATGATAATCATGATGATGATTATGACTGATAATAATCGAACACTTACTAGATTACCTTTTTCTCAGTCCTTTTTTGTATTATCACATTAATCATTAAACCTCATGATGACATAGGTAGTGTTATTATTACTGTCTTAGCAATGGAGAACCTGAAACAGAGATTACTTAACCAAATTCTTTGCAATAGACACTGTAATGTTTGTTGAATGAACTAAATAAAATATAATATGAATAGGGGTTATTAAAATGGAAATTTCCCAAATACAAGTTCAATACAATGGAAATAAATGAGATCAGGTAAAAATAATGAGATCCTCCAGTTATGGAACATAACTTGGAGAGCAGATCTAAACAACTTGGATCCGTAGCTGTGCACGTGGGAGGGGTGTTGACAGGTAAATGTAATTGTTCTATTTGGCACTTCATGGATTTTGAAACATCTTCAATATAGCTTCACTAGTTATTAGCATCAGGCTTTTTTCCCAGGTGATTTTTTTGTGATATTTAACTTGCAAATAGTAATGAGGGAAGGAGTCATAAAGCTGGCTCATCAACTCATTTAATCTCATCATTATGACTGTTTACTGAAAATAGTTCAGAATAATTATTTTAGGGTTTATTTTAAAAAATAATAAAAACTGTGTGAAATTATTATTGCGATGTAAGTAAATGTATCATCTGTTAGTTCTTGTGATTTATTCTCTACATCGTGTTCTTCTTTGCCACGTACATTTTATTATCACTTTCAGACTTCTTAACAGTCTCTTTTTTCTTAAAAAAGTCCAATGTTCTTTAAATTCATTCCTCCTTTTGCTTGTCCTAGTAATCATGAATAAATTGTGTATGTATGAAGAACTCAGTGTATATAGATGAACGATGTGAATCAGAATAAATTAAACTGACACTGCCAGTCTTCTTTCAACACCAACCTCACAAGCATAAATTTCCTTGTTTGTTTTTTTTAAGGAAAAAAATCTTGCTATTAATACAAAAAGGCATTCTCAACATTTATGGCCATTTTCTGGGGTCATATTTCAGATAAGTGTCAAAACTTGCAATTTAAGAAATGAGAAAAAGTTTTATATTCAGAAAAGTTTTAAGGGAAAGTACTTTTTTAAAAATTAAATCATAGCTGTATACAATAATGCATTTATGGGGTACAATGTGCTGGTTTTATATACAATTTGAAATGCTTACAACAGACTGGTTAAAATTGCCTTCACTGCACTTTGTTAATTATTGTGTTAAGACGTTTATATGCTACACTTAGTAGATTTGACATCAACCCTTATAAAATGCACCATAGACATGATCTGACCAATTACCCTCCGTCCACCCAGACCCCCCTCTTCTCCCCTTTCCCTTATCTTTCTCTTTCATCTTGGGCTGTGGTTGGGTTATAGCTTGCATATGGAAGTGTGGTTTCATAGTAGAGCTAAAATATTTAAGGCTGCATAATATTCCATGGTGTACATATACCACAATTTATTAATCCACTCATGGGTTGATGGGCACTTGGGTTTCTTCCATGACTTAGCAATTATGAATTGGGCTGCAATAAACATTCTCATGCATATATCTTTGTTATAAAGTCATTTTTGGTCTTCTGGATATATACCTAGAAGAGGAATTACAAGATCCAATGGCAGGTCTAAATTTTAGATCCCTAAGTGACCTCCAAACATCTTTCCAAAAGGAATGTATTAGTTTGCATTCCCATCAACAGTGCAGAAGTGTTCCCTTTTCTCCACATCCACACCAACATCTATGGCTTTGGGACTTCGTGATATGGGCTAATCTTACTAGAGTTAGATGATATCTCAAAGTAGTTTTGATTTGCATTTCTCTGATGATTAAGGATGATGAGCATTTTTTCATGTGTCTATAGGCTGTGTGCCTGTCTTCTTCAGAGAAGTTTCTCTTCAAGTCCCTTACCCACACTGAAATGGGATCACTTGTTCTTTTCATGCTAATATATTGGAGTTCTCTGTGGATTCTGGTTATCAAACCTTTGTCAGAGACATAACCTGCAAATATCTTCTCCCACCCGTTCTGAGGGCTATCAGCTTGCTTTACATACTATGTTCTTGGCTGTGCAGAAGTTTTTAGTTTGATCAGGTCTCAGGAATGTATTTTTGGTGTTGCTTCAATTGCCTGGGGGGTCTCCCTCAAAAAATATTCTCCCATGCCGATTTGTTTGAGTGTTTTCCCCTCACTCTCTTCTAGTATTTTTAGTATCAAGTCTTAAGTTTAAATCTTTTATCCAGTGAGAATCTATTTTTGTTAAATATGAAGGGTGTGGGTCCAGTTTCAGTCTTCTACAGGTCACCAGCCAGTTCACCCAGCACCAGTTGTTGAATAGGGAATCTTTCCCCCACTGAATGTTCTGATAGGCTTGTCAAAGATCAAATGACGAAAGGTATTTGGGTTCATCTCTTGGTTCTATTCTGTTCATTTTATATGGAATCAGAAAAAACCTCCATTAGCCAAGACATTACTCAGAAATAAAAACAAATCAGGAGGAATCATGCTACCAGACTTCAGACTATACTATAAATCTATAGTGGAAAGTGCTTTTTAAAATACCCAACATGGATGGGCTTACCAGAGAGGTATCTTTTGATTAAATATTAACAATATTTAAAATATGAACAGAATTTAAATGCTAGAACTTTGACTTTTCAACAGCTAATATTTAACAACCATCAATGAAAAGTACTTTGTTTCTGTATGGTTAACTAATGAACAATCTATTAAAAACACAAAGATTAGAGTATGGTATTTTCTAAGTCTTGTGAAGCACCAAATATTGTTGCTCTTCAAGTTTAGGACTCATATGCCTGGAGGGAATTCAGATTGCAACCTGCCACAATTAACAAGACACAATGAAAAAGAAGGAGGTTATTTTTCTCAACATGGAATTATCATTTGATTAATGAATTTCCTAATTTGAAATTATTTAAGTGAATTGATAAAGCAAGAAATTTCTTATAAATATGACAGAAGCATTCACAAAATTTTAATTACAAAGAATTTCCACCAATACACCAATTTGCCTTTACTTCAAATTTTAACATTTACGGGACATGCTAAATATAAGGTTTGACATCAAGGGAAAATGATGACTTGCAAGCTAAAAGAGCTATTACTTTGTTAGATATGTAAGGTTATAGATTAAAGGTCACAGTTTACTGTGAGTTCTTTCCACCCGTAGTATTATTTAGCAGTTATCTTCCTTTTCCACTCTTTGAAGGGCCCATCTTCCTCACAGAACTTGAGACCTGGGGTTGATACAGCAACAGGTACAAAAAGGCGGAAGGGTGAGGCTGAAGAGCTTTGGGGCTGAGATTTCAATAGCCTGGGAGTTGTCAATAACAAGTGAACTCTCTGCAATTTTTTATGGTTAAACATTTAAAAAAATGAACATGTAGCCAGCCAAATAGATTATACACCCAAATCTTAGATGGGAGGCCGTTAGTCTTGGAAACATACATAGGGAGCTATATTCCTGTGGATTATATTTGGAGAAAAGATATTGAAATTCATAAATGATTTAGGAGATCATGGAAATTGTTATACATAATTCATTGAGAAAGGTTTGCTTATGTCTTAAAATTAAATCATTTTTAAAAATGCATGTGTCCCCAAAACCCACTAATTTAAATATGTAATCCATGTTTTCTTTTTTAAACTTTTAAAAGTATGTTTAAAAACTGTCATAAAAGTTATTTTTTCTCTCTGTTAGATTTTATAATTGCAAAACACTAGATTTTTTATGTATCCTCCTACATCTCTCATAAACATGAGTATCTCATGTTCTAAAAAATGAAAATTAAAATAAATCACCTTGACTTTTTTAATCAGATCTTTGTAGTGATTTGGAATTGACTTTTTCAAATGCCACATTTTTTTGTTTTTAAACAACATTGAAGTAACTGTGACTATGAGTTCTCCATATGAAAACTTACAATGAGTCCAGCCAGTCATATGTAGCTATCTTGTGTGAAAATGGCTTTTTGCTAAATTTTTGCAAACATTTTGGCATCAAATTTCAACAGAACAGAAACAAGCAGTTTAACATATGTTAGCTGATTTTTTTTTTAAGTTTAAAATAACTGAATAGAAAAGTAAAAGAGAGCAGAGGCAGAGTAGGAAAATTAAGATGAAGATAAGTATTAATAAAGAAAAGAACAGAGTTTTAGATCGCCACCTTGAAACCATTTGATCAGAAGTTAGACTGGTTTTTATATACATTTTTACTGTTAAGATATAGCCTGCAGAGCTATGCGTGAAACACTGGCTACTGAGGACAAGAAAGCCACATGTTGCTGGCTAATCTGGGCTCATCAGGGTCAACCTTAAATCTCTTACCAATCACACCCCACCTTCTCTTCAGAGTTGGCCCACAGCCTGATCTTTGCAGCTATCACTCCTTTGTTTTTTATGTATTTTTGCCATTATTACATTCTAATAACAATCAGGTAGTTTTGCCATGGTTTTGAATTCTATAAAAATGTAATCATACTGTGTGAATTTCTGCTTTTTGCTCATCACTGAGATTTTAGATCAATCCTGGTTGTCGTGTGTATTCACAGTCTGTTCCCTTCCAAAGCTGTGTAGTATTCCATCGGGTGAATGTTACGGTCTATTTGTCCATTCCATTGTTGTTAGGCATTTTATTAATTTCCAGTTTAAGACATTTAAAATAAATATTTTTGTGAACATTCTGGATCACTTATCCTGGTACATATAAACACGTGTATCTCTAGGTATATCACACCACCTAAAGTGAAGTATCTGAGTCACACAGCAATATGTATCTATTCAACTTCCATAAATAATGCCTGCTTGTTTTCCACAGTGGTATGTCCATTCATACTCCCAACAGTGGTGGAAGTTGCTCTGATTCCATTTCCTCACCAACACTCGGTAACTCTCAGACTTGAAAATTTTTACCAATCTGATAGGTATACAGTGGAATCCAATTTTGGTTTTACTTTATCTTTTCCTCATCATCAATGAAACTGAGTAGGTTTTAATAAGTTCATGACGGGTTGGATATCTGTTTTGTAAGTGCTTATTGAAATCACTTGACATTTTTCTGTTGGGGTATCTTTTTCTCACTGGCTTATATAAATATTTTATATATTTTGAACAAGAGCCTTTAACTGATTATACATCTTGGAAATATTGCACTCTGAGACTTGATGTTTGGCTTTTTTAGTGATTTCTTTTTGCAAGTCCCATGTTATTTTGTATTTTTCATAAAAGTGCTTTAGCAATTGGCCATTGAATATATGAAATAATCAACTCTGTATCATTTCTCAAACATCTATTTCATTCTCCACATAAGTTTCTTATTGTAATTTTATGAAACACATAGGATATCTACCCTCTAAACAAATTTATAAGTGGATAGTATTGTACTGTGAACTACAAACACAATGTTGTATGGCAAACATCTAGAACTTTTACAACTTTTTGCCTGAAATTTTATACCCAGTGAACATCAATTCCTCATATCCCTCTCCCCCTAACTTCTGGCAACCACCATTCTACTTTCTCCTTTGATGAGTTTGATCAATTTAGATACCTTATATAGGAGAAATTATATTGTATCTGTCCTGTGACTGGCTCATTTCAGTTAGCACACTGCCTTCAAAGTCCATCCATGTGGTAGCTTATTAAAGAATTTTCTTTTGTAATGAACGAGTAATAATCCATTCATTTGAAACATTTTGTTTATACATTCATCCATCAATGTATATTTGGGATTTACACCTTTTGGCTCTCATGAATAATGCTGCAATGAACATGGGAATACAAATACCTCTTAAATATTCTGATTTCTATTCCTTTGGATAAATATCCAAAAATGAGATTGCTATATCATATGGTGGTTCTATTTTTAATTTTTTGAGGAACCTCCATACTATTTTCCATAGTGGCTGCACTATTTTACATTCCTACTAACAGTGCAGAAGGATTCTGATTTTTTCACACCCTCAACGCTTCTTTTCTGGGTTTTTCTTTTTGTTTTTGTTTTTCAAGACAGAGTCTTACTATGTTGCCCTAGGTAGAGTGCTGTGGGATCACAGCTCACAGCAACCTCCAACTCCTGCGCTTAATCAATTCTCTTGCCCCAGTCTCCCAAGTAGCTGGGATATAGGTTCCTGACACAACACCTGGCTATTTTTTTTTTGTTGCATTTGTCAATTGTTGTTTAACTGTCCTGGGCCAGGTTCAAACCTGCCAGCCTCAGTGTATGTAGCCAGTGCCATAACCACTGTGCCACGGGTTCCAAGACGTATTTGTTTGGTTTATATGTAGCAGCCATCCTAACAGGTGTGAGATGATCTATCATTGTAATTTTGATACATTTACATTTCCCCGGTGATCGGTGATATTAAGCATCTTTTCATATATTGCCATATATATGTTGTCTGTTCAATTTACTTGTCTATCTTTAATTCAGTTATATTCTTGCTATTGAGTTGTAGTTTTCTTATGTATTTTGAATATTAGTAATTCATCAGCTATATAGCTATGGTTTACAAATATTTTCTAGTCTGTAGGATGCCTTTTCATTCCTTTGATTGTTTCCTTTCTTATTCAGAAGGCTTTTAGTTAAATGTACACCCACTCATCTATTTTTACTTTTTTTTTTTTTTTTGAGACAGAATCTCATTATGTTACTCTTAGTAGAATGCTGTGGCGTCATGGTTCACACCAACCTCAAACTCTTGGGCTTAAGCAATTCTCTTGCCTCAGCCTCCCGAGTAGCTGGGACTACAGGTGCCCAACACAATGCCCGGCTATTTTTTGGTTGCAGTTGTCATTGTTCTTTAGCAGGCCTAGGCCGGGCTCAAACTGCCAGCCTCCACATATGTGGCTGGCACCCTACTCACTGAGCTACGGGCCCTGAGCCTATTTTTACTTTTGTTACCTGTGCTTTTTTGAATATCTGAGAAATAATTGCCAAGAACAGTGTCATAAAGCTTTTCTGCTATATTTTCTTCTAAAAGTTTTACAGTTTAAGTTTATACACTTTAAATCTTTAATCTACTTTGAATTGTTTTTATAAATGGTGTATGATAGGGGTCCAGTTTAACTCTTTTGCAGATAGGCATACAAATTTTTCAACACCATGCCTTGAAGAGACTATTCTCTTCCCATTCTATATTTCTTGACACCCTTGTTAAAAATCAGTTAATCATATGGTTATGCCTTCTTATCCATGCTTCACTTTCTAAGGTTTCAGTTACCTGCAGTCAACTGAAGTTGAAAATGTTAAATGGCTCTCTTTTCTGGCTGGAACCATGGAGGGTTTTGAAGAGAAGAAAAAGAAGGTTCCTGCTGTGCCAGAAACCCTTAAGAAAAAAGCGAAAGAATTTCGCAGAGCTGAAGATCAAGCATCTGAGAAAGAAATGTGCCCAAAAGATGCTTCGAAAGGCAAGGAGGAAGCTTATCTATGAAAAAGCTAAGCATTATCATAAAGAATACAGGCAGACATACAGAACTGAGATTCAGATGGCTAGGATGGCAAGAAAAGCTGGCAACTTCTATGTACCTGCAGAACCCAAATTGGCATTTGTCATCAGGATCAGAGGTATCAATGGTGCAAGTCCAAAGGTCCGAAAGGTGTTGCAGCTTCTTCACCTTTGCCAGATCTTCAATGGAACTTTTGTTAAGCTCAATAAGGCTTCCATTAACATGCTGAGGATTGTAGAACCGTATATTGCATGGGGGTACCCAAATCTGAAGTCAGTGAATGAGCTAATCTACAAGTGTGGTTATGGCAAAATCAATAAGAAACGAATTGCATTGACTGACAACAGTTTGATT
>CAUYON010159423.1:0-13535 GCA_963573935.1 Arctocebus calabarensis | reverse complement strand
TTGGGAGGCGGAGGCAAGAGACTCGCTTGAGCCCAGGAATTGGAGGTTGCTGTGAGCTGTGATGCCACAGCACTCTATCCAGGGTCACAGCTTGAGGCTCTGTCTCAAAAACAAGAAAAAAAAAAAGAAATTTTTTCCTATCAATAAAGTGGTTATAATTTATTATGTTTTTACAGAGATTAATAACTGTATTGTCATTTTAAATAAAGAAAACTACCAGAGAAAAAGAGGGACATTACATACTGATAAAAGGATCAGTTCACCAGAAAGACATGATCCTAAATGTGTACCATGGAGACTCTGTACCAGCAGAGTCTCACAATACATGAAGCAAAAATTGATAAGGCTGAAAGGAAAACTAGAAAAATTCACCATAGTTGAGGACTTCAACAACCCACACTCAGCAACTGATAGAAAATTGACAGGGACATAAAGTGTCAGAACACAATCAACCAACAAGATAGAATTGACATATATTAGGCATTCCATCTAATAGCAGAAGAATACACTTTTTTTTTTTTTTTTAGAGACAGAGTCTCATTTTGTCACCCTCGGTAGAGTGCCGTGGTGTGACAGCTCACAGCAACCTCCAACTCCTGGGCTTAGGCGATTCTCTCTCTCTCTCTCTTTTTTTTTTTTTTTTTGTAGAGATAGAGTCTCATTTTATCGCCCTCAGTAGAGTGCTGTGCAGTCAGAGCTCACAGCAACCTCCAGTTCCTGGGCTTAGGCGATTCTCTTGCCTCAGCCACCCGAGTAGCTGGGACTACGGGCGCCCGCCACAATGCCTGGCTACTTTTTTTGCTGTTTGGCTGGGGCTGGTTTGAACCCACCACACTCAGTATATGGGGCCAGTGCTGAGCCACAGGGCGCCGCGGAGTGCACACATTTTTATCAAGTTTTTGTGAAACATTTACCAAGGTAGACAATATCGTGGGCCATAAAACAAATCTCAGCAAATTTGAAATGCTTGAAATAATACCAGCTGTCTAACTCTAACCACAGTTGAATCAAACTAGAAATAATAGAAAGACAACTAGAAAACCTCCATACACTTGGAAATTAAACAATACACTTCTAAGTAATCCATAAATCAATGAAAAAGTCTCAAAGGAAATATTAAAATACATAAAACAGAATGAAATGAAAATACAACATATCAGGGGCAGAGCGAGATGGCAGACTAGAGAAATCTACTTGCTGGCTGCTGTCAGTGAGACAAGGGACAGAGGACTTTGGCCATCTCTGGCTAGAAGAATCTGCCCAGAAGCATCACTCCAGGAGCACAGTGAGGTAGTAGGAGACTCCAGGAGTCAATGAGTTTTGGAGCTGAGGAGGACCAGCACAGAGGGCAGGTGCTCAGGTGGGCAGAGGTCAGCCAGCGTCCCTCCCTTGGAGGACTGGACGTGGGAAAGAGCTATACTGTGGTTTTGGGTTTTGGACTGGACTGCTCTCTGGAATGCCTTAAAGAAGCTTGGATGAGCAAGGGAGCTCAAGTGGCAGGTAGCCAAGCTTGAGTGCCAGACAGGGTGAACCTCCCATTGACTTGGATACACACAGGCCACCATTGTGGGAAAGCCATGAAGGAGAAACACTCCACAGGGTCCTAGTGCACAGCTGGCTCTGGTGCCACTGCTGAGCTTGGACAGCCATCCTGGGGGTGAGTTGCTCACCCCCCACCCCAGGAAAAATGACTTGTTATCATGGGGCACTGTTGCCAAGACATGCCACCTGAGAGATTTAATGAGAGCTCTGGGATCCTAATCTCATGGGCACTGAGTGCTGGTGAAGTGACTAGGCTCTAATTGGGGGCAAGTAGGTTAAGAGGACAGGTCCGGGGTTTCCTCTGAAACTACAGTATAGCTTCTGGCCCCCGGTATTATACAGTGAAAATAACATACGTGTTGTCCATCTCCAAATACCACAGTGTCGCCTCAGGTACAGGCACTATATTGCAATTTATGTGTGTGGGTGTGTTTCTGTCTCTCTCTCTCTCTTTTTTTTTTTTTTTTTAGAGACAGAGTCTCACTTTGTCGTCCTTGGTAGAGTGCCACGGCTTCACAGCTCACAGCAACGTCCAACTCCTGGGCTTAGGCAATTTTCTTGTCTCAGCTTCCCGAGTAACTGGGACTACAGGTGCCCGCCACAACACCCAGCTATTTTTTTGTTGCAGTTCGGCAGGGGCTGGGTTTGAACCCTCCACCCTCGGTATATGGGGCCAGCACCCTACTCACTGAGCCACAGGTACCACCCTGTTTCTCTCTTTTTTTTGGCTTTTTTCCCAATTTTTTACTCTTTTTTTTTGCAGTTTTTGGACAGGGCTGGGTTTGAACCCGCCACCTCCAGCATATGGGCCCAGCGCCCTACTCTGTTGAGCCACAGGCACTGCCCTCCCAATTTTTTTCTTAGTGTTTATTTTTCTTTTTTGTTGTTGCTGTTGTTACTTCTTGTTTGGTTTGGTTTGATTTGGTTTCGTTTGGGTGTATTTTTATTTTTTCATTTTTACGTTCTTCGATAGCAAGGACTCATCCATTTTTATTACAGGTTTTCAGCCCCTTTTATTCTTTCTTTCTTTTCTCTCCTTTGGTAGACATTTTTCTACTTTTCTCATCTTATCCAAATAAAGTTCTCATTCAACACTAAGACATCCCTTTTTGTTCTTCAGTTTATATAATTGTATTTTTAATTTTCTTTAACTATTTTTATTATTTTTTCTCTTTTCTCTGAGGAATGGGGATCATGGCATTGGTCTGGGTCAAAGAGTCCATATGCTAGCCTAGGATGTCCTTCTACCTTTGGCCTTCAGAAAGACGTTATTGGTAGGTCCCCACTGTGACATACTGGTGATTTTTTTCTACATTTGGTGGAAGTGGGGTCTTGCTTTAGCCTAGGCTGGTAAGGAGAGTCTGACCTCAAGGGACTCACCCAGCCCAGCCTCCCCAAAGTCCTGGAGTTGTGGATGTGGGTCAAGGTATCCTGCCAAACACCACTATTTCTCCTGTTTCCCTCTCTCCCCTTTTCTGTCCTTCTTCTCTCCTTTTCATCACCTCTATCCTTTCACCCTTTTCTTCTTTTTTTTTATATAGCTTCTTCTTTCTTCCCTTCCTTCTTGCTTTTTACCTTCTCTTCCTTTTAGCCTTATGCCTAAAGTCCACTTCAACACCTAAGCTCAAAGACAAGGTAATTTAAGGCAAAGGAGGCAGTGAGAGGGAAAAAGTAGGGAAAGGAAGTGAACAAAAAGAAAACACACATGAGGATGAAGCAGAACAATTCTGCCATCATGAAAACCCAGAACAGAGCAACCCCTCTGTTAATGAACTCACAAGGGAGGTTCACTGTTACTTGCTGCACAGAAAGCCAATTGCTGAGACGAGGATTGTCAAGGAGGAAAGGATTTATTTCAGAGGATGTGTCAACTGGGAAGGGGAGGCAGAAGCTACCTCAAATCTACCTCCCAGATTAGCATGGGTTGTTTTTTTTTTTGAGACAGAGCCTCAAGCTGTCCCCCTGGATAGAGAGCTGTGGCATCACAGCTCACAGCAACCTCCAATTCCTGGGCTCAAGCGAGTCTCCTGCCTCCGTCTCCCAAGAAGCTGGGACTACAGGCGCCTGCCACAACGCCCGGCCATTTTTTAGTTGCAGCCGTCTTTATTGTTTGGCGGGCCCGGGCTGGATTCGAACCTGCCAGCTCAGGTGTACGTGGCTGGCGCCTTAGTCCGTTGAGCCACAGGTGCCGAGCCGGTTAAGGGGTTTTTATGGAGGTGAAAATGAGTAATGTATAAAGGGAGTGGGCTCCATTGCATGTTTGGGATGGAGTGCAGAGCACACAAGTGCAGGGAAGACTCATGGTAGTTCATATATCTCATGAACAAAAAGTGGTGGACAAATTCCTCCCCAGGGTGGGAATTTTAGTAATGAAATGATTTAGGGGTTAATATTGTTCATTCTTTTAGCCTTGTGCGTAGGCTCGGTGGCTCTTGGTCACAATCTGCTGTGGCGTATTGCTTATCTTGGCTCTCTCCAGACATTCTGATAATAAAGCACTGTAGTTATCTCAGGGCTGTAAGGAGGTTCTGATGTTTCCTGCGAAAAACTCAAAGAAATTGTATCAGTGTACAGAAAATTACAAAATTCTGTTCAGCAATTTGTACTAAGACCTCTTTGTCTCTTCTTTACTTTTTCTAAGACTGCCATTGTTAGGCCACTGGAGCTGAGATAATATTCACTGTTACGTTCCTCTCAAGTCAAGGCCACGTAGCTGCCCATTTCAGTTCTAATGTGAACACTAGAAACTCCTTTGGAATATGAGGGAGCTAGGAGATTAGACAATTGTAAAATTTTGTTATAAAACTGGTCACATCTCCAAGAGATCATGAGGTAGCCATAGCAGAATATTCCACCTATAAAGATTTAATGAAAAATGGCAGAAAAGGGGAATTTAAAATATATATAGGAAAGGCAATAAAGGGAATTGACCAGAAAGTGGAAAAACAGAACCAATAAAATGGATGAATGATATGAAGACTATAGAAAGAATATGGTGGTGCTTAAGGAATTGAAGCAGTCAATCAGGGAACTTACAGATGCAGTAGAAAGTGTCAATAACAGAATATACCATGAAGAAGAAAGAATCTCAGAACTTGAGGATAAAGCTCTTGAGCTGACCCAGGTAGTTGAAGAGACAGATAAGAAGAGAGAGAAAGCAGAATAGTTGCTCAGAGAATTATGGGACTTCACAAAGCATTCAAACATATGAATCATAGGGATCCCTGAAGGGGAAGAATATCCCAAAGGAATGGAGGCCCTTCTGGAAGATATCGTAAATGAAAACTTCCCAAGTTTCATTAAAGATTCTGAAACACTCCTTTTAGAGGGAAACTGAACCACAGGTCATCTCAACACGAATAGTGCATCTCCAAGACACGTTGTAATGAACCTGTCCAAAATCAAAACAAAAAAAGAAAATTCTACAAGCAGCCAGGAGTAAGCACCAACTGACCTACAGGGGCAGATCCATCAGGATGACAGTAGACTTTTCAGCTGAAACTTTGCAAGCCAGAAGTGTATGGTCATCTACCTTCAACCTTCTTAAACAAAACAATTTCTGCTCAAAATTCTCTGTCCTGCTAAACTAAGCTTCAAAATCGATGGAGAAATCAAATCTTTTACTGACATGCCAACACTGAGGAAATTTGCCACAATGAGACCAGCTCTACAGGAGGTACTTAGAACTATTATCCACACTGACCATCATAATGGGTCACCAGCAAAGTAAACACCCAGAAACTAAAGGACAAAACCTAGTTTCATAATGGCACAAAGCATAAAACTAACCAATGAACTTTCACAAAATAAGATGAATAAAATTCCTCCACACTTATCAATTCTCTTAATTAATGTTAATGGCTTGAATTCCCCACTGAAGAGGCCTAGGCTGGCCAATTGGATTAAAAAAGCAATAAACTTGGGCGGCGCCTGTGGCTCAAAGGAATAGGGCGCCAGCCCCATATGCCAGAGGTGGCGGGTTCAAACCCAGCCTCGGCCAAAAAAAAAAAAAAAAAACTGCAAAAAAGGAAAAAAAAAAGCAGTAAACTTATTTCTCACAGTTCTGGATGGAGGCTGGAAAGTCCAAGATTAAGGTGCTGGTAGGTTTGGTGTCTAGTAAGAGCCCCATTCCCTGCTTCTAAGATAGTAGTACCTTGTTGCTGTGTCTGTCAGAGGGGACAATTGCTATGTCTTCATATGGCAGAAGATGGCAGGACAAAAGGGGCCTAAGTTAATTCCCTCTCTCCAGCTATTTTATTTCATTTTCTTTTATGTTATTTCATTTTTATTTTTATTTTGAGATAGGGTCTTTCTCTGTTACCTAGACTAGTCTTGAACTCTTGGGCTTAAGTGATCCTCCCTCTTCAGCCTTATGAATAGCTGAGGCACTACAGGCACTGGCCATCATGCTTGACCCTCCTGCCCTTATGTATGATACTAATCGATTCATGAAGGTGGAGCCCTAATGACTTAATAACTTCTCCCAAAAGGCCCCAGCTCTTAATACTACCACAGTAGTGAGTAAGTTTCAACATGAATTTTGGAGAGGACATATTCAAACCATAACACTATTGGCCCTACTGGAAGATATCATAAATGAAACAAGGCAAAACACAGGCATTTTTCTACATGTTATAAGTTGTGCAATATACTGTTATAATTTTTAAGTTAAATATCTTACAAAAATATTTAATTGAGGTTCGGCGCCTGTGGCTCAACAGGCTAAGGTGCCAGCCACGTACATGAGCTGGTGGGTTCGAATCCAGCCCAGGCCTGCCAAACAGCAATGACGGCTGCAACCAAAAAATGGCTGGGCATTGTGGGGGGCACCTGTAGTCCCAGCTACTTGGGAGGCTGAGGCAAGAGAATCGCCTAAGCCCAGTAGCTGGAGGTTGCTGGGGGCTGTGTGATGCCACGGCACTCTACCCAGGGTGATAAAGTGAGACTCTGTCTCTACCAAAAAAAAAAAAACTCATGCGTCCTACCCATGTAGTTACCATATCCAGTATTCCTCATTCCTTTGTGTAGATCCAGATTTCCATCTGGTATTATAAAGAACATCATCTAACCTTCATGCAGTGGGAGCTCTACAGCTCTTGCCCTTCCTTATCCCACCAAAGAAGCGAGCCAGTCCCTCCCACCTCATAACAGGCACATACTCCACAGCCATTAAGAGAGCCTTGGGGCTCAGCACCTGTGGCTCAACAGGCTAAGGCGCCAGCCACGTACACATCTGAACTGGCAGGTTTGAATCCAGCCTGGGCCCATCAAACAACAATGACGGCTGCAACCAAAAATGGCCAGGCGTTGTGGCGGGCGCCTGTAGTCCCAGCTACTTGGGAGGCAGAGGCAGGAGACTCGCTTGAGCCCAGGAATTGGAGGCTGCTGTGAGCTGTGACGCTACGGCACTCTATCCAGGGTGACAAGCTTGAGTCACTGTCTAAAAAAAAAAAAAGCCTTGGAAAGTCTACAACCGTTAGCTTTTAACTAACCAATGAAGAAATGAAGTAATGGTGACCTGGAAAGAGCACTGGACTAGGGACACAAAACAAAAATTTAATACTATCTCTATCACTATCTAGTGAAAACTTGAGCATTTCTTGGCTTAACTGTTTTCATCTGAAAAGGAGGGAAGGAGAATAATTTTCTAACTTTCATTTGCATAATTATTAGATAATAGAGGAAGCAGTCTGGTGTAGTGTAAAGAGCATATTGGATCCAACAAAATGATACTTACAATTCCAACACAAACACTTGCTAGGTGTGTGACCTTGGGGAAGTTCCCTGAAAGTAACCTTTCAGGGCCCCAGTATCCCAGTCTGTAGAATGAGATAATAATACCTGTCTCACAGGCACATGTGAGGAGTAAACAAGAAAATGTTCAGAAGTACCTGGCCTGTGATAGGCACTCAGGAAATGGTAGTGCATTACAAAATGTAGATGATAATATTTTGTATAATCGTCTGCAAATGGGGTAGTAGTATACACAATGGGAGGAATTTGCTGCACTTTTATTCAAAAGATTCAACCCTTCTTCAAAAAGATTGATTATACCAGCTGTTTGCCATAGCATCTTTATATTCAAGATTTCACAGTAACAGTTTTCAGAGAAACTCAGGGCAATAGGATGTCCTAAAGAATTTTAAAAAACACTGCTGAGGCCAGGCATGGTGGCTCATGCCTATAATCCTGGCACTCTGGGAGGCCGAGGCAGGTAGATTGCCTGAGCTCATGAGGTCAAGACCAGCCTAAGCTAGAGTGAGACCACATCTCTAAAAATACACAGACATTGTGCTGTGTGCCCGTAGTACCAGCTATTTGGGAGGCTGAGGCAAGAAGTTCATGTAAATCCAAGAGTTTGAGGTTGCTGTGAGCTAAGATGCCATGGCACTCTATGGAGAGTTGATGACATTTGCTCTACATATAGTTTTGTGGTTCCCTAAGAAATGACCCAAGCAGAGGAATTTCTGTGTGTATAGTGAACTTACTATCTGCCAGGCATTGTGCCAGTAGCTGGAGAGGAAGCCGAATCCAGTTTCTGTCCTCACCAAACTTTCAGTCTAGCAGAGGACACAAATCAGGAAATTGGCCATTGCCAACCAGTGGGGTGAGATAATGAGGAATTCTAGATCCACAAAGGACAGTCACCCAATCCAGGTTTGGAGACCAGAGAAGACTTCCTGGAGGAAGTGATGTCTAAGATGAGCCAGAAGGAGAAGGCAAAATAGAAGTGTTGAGCCAGGCAAAGACAGAGGGAAGAGGGTCCCAGGCAGGGAGCACAGTCTGTTTAGTGAGCTGGGTGATAAGGAAGTCTGGAGAGGTAAGTGGGAGCCAGGCCACACAGGGCTTTCTAAACCATGGGGAAGAAGTAAGGCATAGTCAGGTCCTCTGGAGGGAGACCCTTGGAGTCTTAGCTGTCTCTTCCACTTAGCAGTGTGAACTTGGACAAGTTACTTAAGACCTCAAGCCTTGGCCAGGCGCAGTGGCTCATGCCTGTAAATACTCCTAGCACTCTGGGAGGCTGAGGTGGGTGGATAGTTTGAGCTCATGAGTTCGAAACCAGCCTGAACAAAAGCGAGACCCCTGTCTCTACTAAAAATAGAAAAATTGAGGCAAGAGGCTTGCTTGAGCCCAAAAGTTGGAGGTTGGAGCTGTGATGCAACAGCACTCTATTCAGGGCTATGGCTTGAGACTCTGTCTCAAAAAAAAAAAAAAAAGACCTTAAGCCTCAATTTTCTCATATGTATGAGGATGGTACTCTAATAATACCTACCTCATGGGCTTAGGCAATAAAGAATGGACATAGGTGTTGGGCGCAGTGGCTCACACCTGTAGTTCCAGCACTTGGGAGGCTGAGGCAGGTGGATCACCTGAGCTCACAGGTTCGATTCCAGCGTGAGCAAGAGCGAGACCCTCATCTGTAAAAATAGCGGGGCATTGTGGCAGCTGCCTGTATTCCCAGCTGCTCAGGAGGCTGAGGTAAGAGAATCGCTTGAGCCCAAGAGTTTGAGGTTGCTGTGAGCTGTGACGCCACAGCACTCTACCAAGGGCAACAAACCGAGACTCTGTCTCCAAAAGAAATAGTGGATATAAGATAACTAATACATAGCATATGCTTAATAAATATCAGTAATTATTTTTTCTGATTTTTTTTTTTTAAGTCAGAGTTCCTCTGTCGCCCTAGGTAGAGCGCCACGGCATTATCATTTCTCAGAGCAACCTCGAACTCTTGTGCTTAAGCAATCTTCCTGCCTCAGCCTCCCTAGTAGCTCGGACTACGGGCACCCCCCACAGTGCCTGGCTGGTTTTTCTATTTTTCAGTTATTATTATTTCCTCTACTATGAACTTGACATTTTGGCAGTTGGAAACTCCATCATCTCACAGTCTGTGTGTGGCAGGAAGATGGCAAATTAAAACAGGCAGACACACTTAGAGGAAGGAACAATAGCGGAAGGAACCGTTAATCGCAGGCAAGAATTCAGGTGCCTCAAGGCATAAAATGCTGAGTTCCAGAAAACAGTTTTTTCCCAAATTCTTTTATAGCCTTTATTTTTCTTCAGTTCAATATCAGCTACATAGTTATGGCTACAAATGTTAGAAACAAGGGTACTGCTATTAGTTACAGAGTCTTTCTCTTCTTTTGTCTTTCAAGGTTATTTCAGCTCAGTGTAGAGTTTGCTCTTATCTTTAGAGGAGGAGTTCTTCTGCAGATGCCTGCTGCTTTCTCCGCATCAGAAAGTATAAGAAGGATAAGATTTATTTCTCCTTCCTCATGTGTATATAAATTTTATAACTATAAAATGATTGAATAGATGTTATACATAATGATATATGTAGTATCATATATATAACTTTGTATTGACCTTTTATCATGCCTATGTATTAAAAACATTTTTCACATTTACATTGTTGTTTTTAATCTTAGTTGTGTTGATTATGAGACAGTTTTATATACAGCAGAACCTCCATAGCTGACCACCTCCTTAAGTTGACCTAATTTTTGCAGACCAAACATGCAACACATGTGCTATCTGTAGAGTAGGCCTAGTTCCATATATTGCTACCTTCATATGTTGATCAGTTTGTTACAATACCTTGGGTAGTCAATTTACAGAGGTTTCTTCTGTATTTATATTGTCCTATTTGGCCTCCTTTTGTTTTTTCTTTTTTTTAGAGACAGAGTCTCACTTTGTCACCCTCAGTAGAGTGCTGTAGCGTCACAGCTCCCAGCAACCTCCAGCTCCTGGGCTTAGGTGATTCTCTTGCCTCAGCCTCCCAAGTAGCTGAGACTACAGGCGCCCACCACAATGCCCAGCTATTTTTTTGTTGCTGCAGTTTGGCCAGGGTGGGGTTTGAACCCACCACCCTCGGTATATGGGGCCAGCGCCCTACTCACTGAGCCCAGGCACTGCCCTTGGCCTCCTTTTCTTTTCTAACTTATCATCCACCAGTTTACCATCTTAAACATTATCAGAGACAGTGTCTTCTCTAGTGAGTCTCCTTGAAACTTGCTACTTCTGTACCTTCCTGCTCAAGGAATCTTCATTGGTACCGCTTTCTAATGAGTGGCCTGTGGCATTCATCCCATGTCAGCTCAAGACACTGCATCACATTGCTGTGTTTTCTAGTCCCTGCCTATTGTCTTTTTGAAGAAACTCTGAGCCCCAGAAAGCATGGAGGTTGTTACAATTTTAAGTTTTACAATATAAAAACCTCTGACTATTATAAAATGTCCTTGTGCTTAAAATTTCAAAGATAGCACACAGCAGCTTATCAGTATACAACCCTCATTAATGTATCCATGTGCAAAGATTATTACTTACAAGGCCTGGCATAGTGGCTCATACCTGTAATCCTAGCACTCTGGTAGGCCCAGGCAGGTGGATTGCTTGAGCTCAGGAGTTCAGGACCAGCCTGAGCAAGAGTCAGACCCTGTCTCTATTTATTTTCTTATTTTTTATTTTATTTATTTATTTATTTATTTGTTTGTTTATTTATTTTTGAGATAGAGCCTCAAGCTGTCACCCTGGGTAGAGTGCCGTGGCATCACAGCTCACAGCAAACTCCAATTCCTGAGCTCAAGCGAGTCTCCTGTCTCTGCCTCCCAAGTAGCTGGGAATACAGGTGCCCGCCACAATGCCCGGCCATTTTTTGGTTGCAGCCACCATTGTTGTTTGGCAGGTTCAGGCTGGATTCGAACCCGAGAGCTCAGGTGTACGTGGCTGGTGCCTTAGCCCGTTGAGCCACTGGGGCCGAGCCCAGACCCCGTCTCTAAAAATAGCCCAGCATTGTGGCAAGTGCCTGTAGTCCTAGCTACTCAGGAGACTGAGGCAAGAGGATACCTTGAGCCCAAGGGTTTGAGGTTGCTGTGAGCTATGACACCATAGCACTCTACTGAGGGTGAGGGGGACTAAGTGAGACTCCATCCAAAAAAAAAAATATGTTGCATACAAAGAGACTTCGCTTTGTATGATAAAGCACAAGCATTTGGCGTCCTGAAATCAATGTACTATGCACTATTACTGTGTGGCCTTGAGAAAGTCCTTATTATAGTTGAGACTTTCATTTTTAAAATAAAAAATGTTACATTAGATCTATGTTTCACATAATATGTGGAGTATATTAATTTGGAGACATCACGTGCATACAAAAAGAGAGAAGGAGAAGTACATTATCAAATAAACTTGGAAAATTTGGCTCGGCACCGGTAGCTCAGGGAGGGGAGCACCAGCCACAAACACCGAGGCCGGCAGTTTTGAGCCCAGCCTGGGCCTGCTAACAACGATGACAACTGCGGCTCGGCGCCTGTGGCTCAGCGGGCTAAGGCGCCAGCCACGTACACCTGAGCTGGCAGGTTCGAATCCAGCCCAGGCCCGCCAAACGACAATGACGGCTGCAACCAAAAAATGGCCGGGCGTTGTGGCGGGCGCCTGTAGTCCCAGCTACTTGGGAGGCGGAGGCAAGAGACTTGCTTGAGTCCAGGAATTGGAGGTTGCTGTGAGCTGTGATAACACAGCACTCTACCCAGGGTGACAGCTTGAGGCTCTGTCTCAAAAAAAAAAAAAAATGACAACTGCAACCAAAAAACAGCTGGGTGTTGTGGCAGGCACCTGTAGTTCCAGCTACTTGGGAGCCTGAGGCAAGAGAATTGCTTAAGCCCAAGACTTGGAGGTTGTTGTGAGCTGTGACGGCACGGCACTCCACCAAGGGTGACAAAGTAAGACTCTGTCTCAATAAATAAATAAATAAATAGATAAATAAATTGGGAAAAATACATAACAAACAAAACTGTTTACTACAGGCTCGGTGCCTGTGGCTCAAGCAGCTAAGGGGCCAGCCACATACACCTGAGCTGATGGGTTTGAATCCGGCCCCAGCCCACCAAACAACAATGACGGCTGTAACCAAAAACTGGCTGGGCATTGTGGCGGGCGCCTGTAGTCCCAGTTACTCAGGAGGTGGAAGCAGGAGACTCCCTGGAGCCCAGGAGTTCAAGGTTGCTGTGAGCTGTGATGCCACAGAACTCTACCCAGGGCGACAGCTTGAGGCTATGTCTCAAAACAAACAAACAAACAAAAAACTGTTTACTGCAAGACCTCTGACAGACTTTGCAGTACTAATATGCACTGTGAATTTATAAAACATGGCTGTAGCTTCCCAACATCAGTTGAGGGCAAAACCTTTTGCTGACAGAGCACCTTGCAGAATGCTGCAATATTTTGCAGTCTTCTTACAATAGTATTGCAGTATTCTAAGGAAAATGTTTTTGAAAATGCCATTTAATTTGGCAAATCTTCCTGATCACTGAGTCTCTTTGCTAAATAAAGATAATGTCAAGCAGTCAATCTGCTAATGTTAGGACACTAAGTCAATGATAAGGAAAGGCTAACAGTAATCGTGAATATTGTCTTAATAGTAACAACAGTGATAATAATAGTTCGTGTTTATTGAGTGTCAAGGCAGTGTGTGTTAAGTGCCTTTTACATGTTATTTTATTTCATCCTTGCCACAACCCAATGAGAGAATTTACATTATTATAATTCTCATTTTTTTAAATAAGGAAAATGACTATGAGAGATATTGATCCTAAAGCTTACCTAAAGTTTCCAAACTACTAACTGTCAGGACTGGAACTGAAGTCCAGACTGCTGCCACCAAAGCTAACATGCTAAGTATGTTATAACGAGAGTGATTAGGTAATTTCTTGTTCAGACTGAGATACTTTTTTTTTTTTTGAGACGGTCTCTTTTTGTCATCCTTGGTAGAGTGCAGTGGCAGCATAGCTCACAGCAACCTCAAACTCCTGGGCTCAAGTGATTCTCTTGCCTCAGTCTCCCAAGTAGCTGGGATCTCAGGTGCCGGCTACAATGCCTGGCTGCTTTTTTTTTTTTTGTAGAGACAGAGTCTTAATTTATTGCCCTCGGTAGAGTGCCGTGGCGTCACACAGCTCACAGCAACCTCCAACTCCTGGGCTTAGGTGATTCTCTTGCCT
>CAUYON010159420.1:0-16243 GCA_963573935.1 Arctocebus calabarensis | reverse complement strand
ATTGCTCAGACTGAGTAAGGTCTGTTTCAAGAATCTGGGAGCATTTAAATTGGGTGCATAAATATTTAGAATTAAAACGTCTTCTTGTTGTATTTTTCCCTTGACCAATATAAAGTGACCATCTTAGTCTTTTTTTACTTCATTTGCTTTAAATCCACATGTATCTGAAAATAAGATTGCAACTCCTCTTTTCTTCTGAGTTCCGTTTGCCTGAAAAATTGTCTTCCAACCGTTAACTCAGAGTTTTAATTCGTCTTTTGAAGCTAGGTATGTTTCCTGCAGACAGCAAATGGATGGCTTGTGTTTTTAATCCAGTCAGCCAATCTATGCCTCTTCAGTGGGGAATTCAAGCCATTAACATTTATTGAGATAATTGATAAGTGTGGTAGTGTTCTATTCATCTTATTTCGTGAGAATCCATCGCTTAGTTTTATCTTTTGCATCAGTATGGAAGTTAGGCTCTGACATTTAATTTCTGAGTTCTTATTTTGCTGTGGGATCCATTGTGATGGTCAGTGTGTAGAGCAGTTTGGAGTATTTCCTGTAGAGCTGGTCTTGTGGCAAATTTCCTCAATGTTTGTATATCAGTAAATGATTTGATTTCTCCGTCAATTTTAAAACTTAGCTTGGCAGGATACACAATTCTGGGCTGGAGATTGTTCTGTTTAAGTAGGTTAAAGGTAGATGACCATTGTCTTCTTGCTTGGAAAGTTTCATTGGAGAAGTTTACAGTCACTCTGATAGATTTGCCCCTGTAGGTCAACTAGCGCTTATTACTGGCAGCTTGAAGAATCTTTTCTTTTGTCTTGACTTTGGACAGGTTCATCACTACGTGTCTTAGGGAAGCTTGGTTAGAGTTGAGGTGACCTGGGGTCCAATATCCCTCTGAAAGGAGAGTGTCAGAATCTTTGGTGATATTTGGGAAATTTTCATTTATAATATTCTCTAATATGGCTTCCATTCCCCTGGGGCATTCTTCTTCCCCTTCTGAGAAACCTATAACTCGTATGTTTGAATGCTTCATAGAGTCTCATAATTCTGTCAGCAAACGTTCTGCTTTCTCTTTCTTCTTTTCTGCCTCGTTAACTATCTGAGTTATCTCAAGAGCTTTGAGATTCTTTCTTCTGCATGGTCTAATCTGTTGGTGATACTTTCTACTGCACCTTTAAATTCCCTAATTGACTACTTCAGTTTCCTCATCTCTGCCATATCCTTTTTATATTCTTCATAGCGTTCATCTCTCACTTGATTCTGTTTTGGGATTTCTTTTTCCACTTTATCAGCATTGTCCTTCAATATTTCCTTCATTTCCTTGATTGTTTTCATCATCTATATTCTAAATTCCCTTTCTGTCATTTCTAACATTTCCTTATAGGTGGAATCCTCTGCAGTATCTACCTCACAGCCCCTTGGAGGCGAGGGAGGGTGCTCTGGACTGGTTTTTCATGATGCCAGGAGTTTTCTGCTGATTCTTCCTCATGAGTGATTTATTTTATCTTTTTCCTTGCCCTAATTTTCCTTTCACTTCTTCCTGTTCTTTAAGTTGCTGTGCCTCTGGACTAGGGTTTCAATGAGTCCTTTTGGTACAGGATCAGAAGGATGAGAAGATTGAAGAGCAAGAAGGGAAATAAGAAAGAAAGAGAGAACAAAAGAGAAAAAGGAGAAAGGAGAGTGGGTGGGTAGATGCAACTATCAACCAAAAGAATAGAGGCACAGAAAGAAGGGGACAGGTGCAATATAGGTGTACAGTTGGGTACTTTGACCCAACCTTAAGAACCCCCAACCTCTGGCGGTGCCAGGTTGGGTAGTTAAGTCAGCAGCTCTTTGCCAGCCTGTGTAAACACAGTACCCCACCTCCACCAAGTAGAGAGGAAAGACAAAAATGCAATAAATCAAACCAAAACAAGCAAACCAAAAACTTTACGGGGTAAAATTGGGGGAAAAAAACAATTAATATGGGTAGAAACACTAGCAAAATTAAAGTTTAATTGTTGAAAAGGGCAACAATGGAAAATTATATTTAAACTGGAAAAATGAAGAAATAAAGGAAAAATCTTTAAGGAAAATGCTGAAATTAAAAACAAAACAACAATAACAAAAACAAAAAAAAAACACAAAGCAAAATAAAACCAATAACAAAGCAGTATATATATCTTGCTGATTTTGCCTGGGCACAAGGTGATCTTCTCGGGTATGATATGTTAGTCACAATGTTGATACGCTGTACAAAATGGAGACTGGAGGCCTCTAATGATCTCTCAAACCTCTCAGGGTGGAGAGCTTAAATCCTCCTCAGCCTGCTTAGAAGGCACTTTAAATTCCTAACTTGGGCTAAGTAGAAGCTTTCCCAGGAAAGCGCTTGTGGCTGGGATCAGTCCTTAAGAGTGGCTATCCACTTACCCAGTGTGCCAAAACTGGTCTCACCCTATGCCCCTGAGGGCTAAGGCTGCAAGGCCTCAGTCCTCGCCTTTAGGCTGCTCAGTCACTAGATTACTCGCTCCCGCCCGTTGCTTGTTCTGCGACTCTGAGGGTGGAGCTTGCCAGGGCAGTCCTCCCATAATGGCTCCACACAGCCCACAACCAAACACTGGCAGCGCCGTCTGCCTCAGTGGCCCAGTCTGGGAACCCAGACAATACTCAAAGACCTTTGCACTCTTGCCCAAGTTCTCCCAAGGCAGTTCAACCGAGTGCCAAGTCCAAAAGAAACCCAAACAGCTCACAGGTAAGGCCTTTCCAGCTTGCAGTCTCTCTGCTGCTACACCCACAGCTGCCAGCAGGAGACTGAACGAACACATGCAACCATTTCCCAGATCACCACTGCTTTTGCCTTCCTCAGGGGTCCAGAAGTCTCACGCTGTCTCCCTGCATCCTCAAAGGGATGTTTCTGGGCAGATCCCGCTAGCCAGATATGCCTGAAGTCTTCTCTCCCCAGTCTCACCATGCCCAGTTGCAAGGAAGCTGTTACTCAGCCGCATCTTGCTCCACCCTCCAATTTCTCCATTTTATTGATGAAAAGCTTGACACTTTCAGAGGCTGTCCAGGGTCACACAACTAGTAACTCCATATCTGGAATTCTGACACAAATGTGCTACTAGAAGCTTCAGAGTTAATATTTTTAAGCACTTGGGCCACAGACAAAAACAGTCATCATTTGTATAGATTATGAAATGACCTGTAGTGTTTATTTAAAATATAGGCACACAGCTGGGCACAGTGGCTCATGCCTGTAATCCTAGCTCTCTGGGAGGCTAAGGCAGGTGAATATAGCTTGAGCTCATGGGTTCAAGACCAGCCTGAGCAAAAAGCAAGACCCATCTCTGCTAAAAATAGAAAACCTGAGGCAAGAGGATCGCTTGAGCCCAAGAGTTTAAGGTTGCTGAGAGCTATGATGTCACAGCACTCTATCCAGGGCAACAGCTTGAAACTCTGTCTCAAAAATAAATAAAAATAAAATAAAATAAACACACAATTAGTCTTGAAGACCTTCCTTTTTTTTTTTATTTTTCAATGGAGAAATGACCTTTTCTCCTGTTATAAAATAAAAAATGTTTTTCTGTTTCATGAAGGACTTGTCTCTTCTTGGGCCCTTTTAGTAAATAAATGTAAACATCTTCTAACTCAGTTGGTATTCTAAACTTGCTTTATAGTCCAGATAATAGTAAACTTACTGCAAGCTCCAACTTTTTTTGTGATCTAGGTATGTCCCAAGTTCACCTCAGGATTCTGACAATAAAAGCTATGGACTCTCTTTTAATATTTCAGATGGAGCTGGCTGTGGGTCCATTCTGCAGACGAGTTTCCAATTTAGGAAAGTCCTATCGAATGCTGAGGTCATTCAGGTGAGACTAATTCCTTATTAATATGTTCATATCTTATTAGCAAATTGTTTCATTCTATTTAGGTTGAATTATATAAAATTGCCAGTATTCAAGCATTTTTGACCTACAACCATGGCAGTTTCATGATTCATCTTACAAATTATTGTTCTAATCAAAAACCCATTTAGATTTATATACAATGACCAATAAGTTTGTGTGTATGTGTGTATATTTGTGTATTTCTTTTCAAAGTTACAATTCACAAGATTGATTTAGTAAATTATACTCTTCCTAGGGCTTTTGTTTGGTTTTGTTTTTACTTCTCATTCTTTTTGGAGACAGAGTCTTACTCTGTTACCCAGGTAGAATGCAGTGTAGCATCATCATAGCCCAATGCAACCTCAAACTCCTGGACTCAAGTAATCCTCCTGCCTCAGCCTCCCACACCACCCCCTATCCCAAGTAGCTGGAATTACAGGCACATGCCACTATGCCTGGCTAATTTTTCTATTTTTAGAAGAGACCGGACCTCATTCTTGCTCAGACTGGTCTTTAACTCCTCCCCTCAAGAGGTCCTCCTGCCTCAGCCTCCCAGAGTGCTAGGATCACAGGAATGAGCTGCTGTGCCTTTAAGAATCATCATTCTTAAAGAACTGTATTGAGTACTAACACCAGGCAATTCATAATTATATAGATGTCTTTTTCTGAAATTTTCATTTCTTCATTTATCATTTTTAATCTAATCTTCTTCTGAGAAGGTCCTAAATTATAGTCCAAGGTACAGATATAACACAACTATTTAATGGAGCTGGGCCTGTAATCCCAGCACTTTGGGAGGTCTAGTCAGGAGGATTGCTTGAGGTCAGGAATTCAAGACCAGCCTGGCCAACATAAGAGAGACTTCATCTCTACAAAATAAATAAATTAATTAGGGCAGCGCCTGTGGCTCAGGGAGTAGGGTGCCAACCCCATATACCAGGGGTGGCAGGTTCAAACCTGGCCCCAGCCAAAAAAAAAAAAAAAAATTAATTAAAAAAACAAAACAAAACATTTTGGGTGGCACCTGTGGCTCAGTGAGTAGGGCCCAGCCCCATATACCGAGGATGGTGGGTTTGAACCCAGGCCCGGCCAAACTGCAACAAAAAAATAGCCGGGCATTGTGGTGAGTGCCTGTAGTCCCAGCTACTTGGGAGACTGAGGCAAGAGAATCACCTAAGCCTGAGAGAGCTGGAGGTTGCTGTAAGGTGTGATGCCACAGCACTCTACGGAGGGCAAAAAAGTGAGACTCTGTCTCAAAAAAAAAATTTTTTTTTAAAGCCCCACCCTTGAATGGAGTAATAAAAAACAGTGAATTTAGTGATGAAATACAGGGAATGACTATAATCATAGACAATTTAACCTAATGCAGTTGAGCACAGAATTTAGGATTGGACTTCTTAGGAGCCAGGTGAGAAAGAAGAACAATGAGTTAATTTATATTCATGATCTATGAATACCAGTTTAACAGAGAAAAAAGTCCTTTTCAGTGTTGAATGTTTAGATTTTAGAAAGCTGCATGCATGGACTCTATTACCTTACCTTTATGGAAAAACCTTCAAAGACTGTTATGCCCTCGGATATTATGGATAGTTTATATCAAGGCGCTTTGTTTCTATAGTTTATTCAGATTTTAAGGAATATGGAATAACTTAATGACCAGGTTCTTCAATAGCAGATTTATTGACGATAAGGAGATGGTCATATGGTTGTTTACTCAATAAACTATAACTTCCCAACACATTTTACATCATGGCATACATAGGAAACACTTAACATTCAAAAAAAGACCAACTCTAAGAACTGCAGAAATCAACATAACACATAATTTTTGACCACAGCATGCCAGATGGGATGCCTTGATATAAACTGTCCATAATATCTGAGGGCATAACTGTCTTTGAAGGTTTTTCTATGTAAGGTAGTAGAGTCCAGGCATGCAACTTTCTAAAAATCAGCTTAGTACTAGAAACTAGTCAATAAGCAATCTGTCATTTAAATGACCACTTTGCTCTCTTAGGTCAGTTGAGGTGAAATATAAAAATCCAGTATTATTGATTGATAGGGGAACCCTATACTTTACTTTGCCCATTTATAATTAACATGGGCAGGGTAGAGATGAAACTTACTAAGTGCAGAATACAAATGTTTTCATACACTAAACAAGAAAATCCCATGAAGGTTATGTCAAACAGTTGGATGAAAATATTTCATATTGTATATGAACCCAGCACATTGTACCCCATGATTGCACAAATGTACACAGCTATGATTTAATTTGTTTTGTTTTGTTTTTAACATGGGCGTTTAAAAAAAAAATACAACCCAAGAGTCTGAATTGTATTTTCTCCCAAATAAAGGATCACCACCCATTATACAGAGGTGGGTCTTGGGAAAGCTTAAAGTAAGACCATAGCTGTCACAGGTGTTTTCAGATACCTTTTTTGGATCAGGTCAAGTCTTTTTAAAAGTATTCGAATATTTTGTTGAAGCTGTATAGTTCTCTACTACCAAACATGGGCACATTGAAAAATGATGAGGTCCTAGGGTTACCAAGCCATGGTCATCTGTCTAAAGCATACCAGTAACCTTAATAAAACTTCTGTATGGTCATTTATTCTGAGTAAGATGGTAACATAGCAATCCCAACTGGGTCATATAATGTTGCCTGGCTAACTGAGTCAGCTAACAGACTGGAGGATATTAACCACTTAGGTATGAGAAAAGCTGTGATTTGGAAGTACTATATTAAGATTAGACTGTTATTTTTTATTATCCCAAGTCCCATGTTTAGTTATTTATTGCATGTGAATGTATAAAATAGTGCTTATCTTCTGTTTATCAAAGCAGGATGGCCTTTAAGCATTTTTTTTTTTTTTTGAGACAGAGTCTGCTTATATTACGCTTGGTAGAGTACTGTGGAGTCACAGCTCACAGCAACCTCAAACTCTTGGGCTTAAGCAATTCTCTTGCCTCACCTTCCCAAGTAGCTGGGACTATAGGTTCCCGCCACAATGCCCAGCTATTTTTTTGTTGTTGTTGCAGTTGTGATTGTTGTTTAGCAGGCCCGGGCCAGGTTTGAACCCACCTGCCTCGGTGTATGTGCAGCTATGGGCGCCCAACTACCTTTGAGCATTTTTAAAGTTATGTCATGGTATTGAGATTAAAGTTCTGAGGATGAATTTCACCTGGGGCCACATCTGTTTTAAGCCATTTAAGTTGGGGATTTTCTGTCAATCCTCCTAATTTTCTTTTGACACCTTCTAGTACTGATATATAGTATAAAACATTAATGATTAATCAGTATGTAATTTTCAAAATCTTACTTTTTTTGTCTCTAGCTTCTCATGGAGTAATGGGTTTCAAACTTTTGACCATGATTTATAGTAAGAAATATTTTCTATTACAATTTGGCGTATGCTTGCATACAGACGTTCAGACACACTCAAACCTGTGTATATACATTTATACCTCCAGGTGTGTTCATGAAACAGTCATGTGATAGTCTCTGCCACTTGTGTTTCATTTGATTATTTTAGCTCACTAAATTCGTTTCATGACCCACTAATGGTTGGTATCTAACAATTTCTGTTTTCTCAAAGGGCTTTAACTCTTAAACGTTGTTGCTCTCGTGGCAGGGAGGAGAGTGTTTTCCTTTATAAAAACAATAAAGAGCATACCTTTTTTTTCTTGTACCGCTGCACTTCCTCCTGAAGATGACCTCTTGCCTCCCAAGGTCTTGGGCACATAAGAATAATTGAATCTTGCCTAGGGAATATCATCCATAACTCCAATTAACTGGAAAACTCCAACAGAGATTTATATATACCAGTATATTCCTATTCAGTATATTGAATCTACAGAAATATACCAAATTGATCTTACTACTTTCTCTGTTGCTTAATGGGGCCAAGACAACTATTTTATAAAGAATGAGATTAATGGATGAAGAAATGAAGGAGAAGCATAGTACATTATGGAGTTCAAATCCAGCCTTGGTCTACAAAGAATATTTTCAGTCAGTCCCATTGCTAGAGAAGAAGAAAAACTTGGGTATGTGTCGCCACTTCTGCCTTGCACCATTGTTGCGAAAGCCTCTGGCCCTGCCAGCTTCTTTGTAGTTGTCACATGAAGAGAATTGACTTGGAGAAACTTACTCATGTGCAGTGTGCTACCAGATGCTTGCCTAGAGAGGAGTAAATCAGTACAGAGCAATCTTGATTCTAATAACTTAATTATAGGCCCTCTATTTGCCTACCCTCAAAAACTTGCTAGAGATCTGTTTCTTCTCCAAAAGTAGTCCTGAACAGCTGCAATGGAGTACTCCTATTCATATTGCATTTCTCCTATCTGTGGAAGATGGGCTGTGTCAAACAATAGTCATTGACCAGTGACAGTGTACGTATTAGACCTTGGCTCTTATTCATGGGTCTTTTCAGCAGAGGTTCTGAATCATACCAAAACCAACCAAATGGCGGTCAGTAGGGGCTAGGCTAAGTAAAATATTCCACATTCATAGAATCAGATATATGTAGCCATTAACAATTATGACATTAGTTCATATCTAGTAAAATGAAAAATACTCCCTAATGCATCAGTAAATGAATAAATGAGCTGCTAAGCAATATATATGGTATGACTCCTACTATTTTTTAAAATAATGGTATTTGTTTGTATGTATGAAAAAGAAAAACCAGAAAGAAAGAACATTAAAATATTTTCTTTGGATAATAGGATTATCACTAGTGGTTTTTCTTTTAAAGTTTTCGATATTTTTCAAATTTTCTGTCTAGTTCTATATTTGTAGTCACTAAGTTCAATAAGTAGTATTTTTAAATCCCTCTTGCATTGTTTTTCCCATTTAAAAATAACAGAGCTAAAAAGTGTTGTAACATATACTAAAACAGTACCCAAAACTTGGGGGGCAACAAGAAAAACAGGCAGGCAAAGGGCAGAAACCTGGCAGTTTGTACCAGCCACAGAGGCTTCAGTCTGAGCCACAGGCAGCAACTATGGGGAGGCCGACATGCAAGGGCCTTCTAGTAAGGGAGGTTGCAGTGCCAGCCAGAGAGCCTCCAGTCCAGACCCCCACCCTGCACACACGCGCGCGCGTGCACACACACACACCCTGCCCCTCCCAAAGCAAGTCTTCCCTTCCCCCATCACCCAGCCATCTGCCGTAGGGCACTTTCTTCCTGACAGTAATATTGGTGGACTATTTATGTGAGGTGGCAAGTGTCTTGCATACATTTACATTTTACTGTCTACATTAGAGTTTCTTAGGCAGCAGGGATTGTTTCATACCCCAGACAGAATACTGCCTCAGAAAGCAGCTGACATTAGTGCTTTGCCCCTGGGTGGTTTGTATTTCTGCACAAGACACAAGTGTCAGAACTGTCCAGAACCCATCTTTGTTCATCTCTCTGCAGAATGACATTATCCCCTAAGTAGTGTTTGCAAGGCTGTTACCTTCGCTCCCCCTGGCCAGAATTAGAAAGCTCTGACCCTTGACATTGTCACTGCAGATCTTTATTAGGCAAAGGACAGAAAATGGACAAATGCCCTTCACCAGCTCATGGACACAGCCCTCATCATCTTTGCTCCTGAGGGGACTGTTTGTCCCTGATGGTATCCACAGCCTGCTCTGCTGGACGTTTCATCACACGTAGGCTTAATGAAAGAGCAGTGAAGGCTGTCAGGGGATAAGGGGCTCCATCCTGACGGGTCTGGTAGCAGGAGGAATTCTGGAAGAAGGAAACCATTAGTTACTACAATGTTGTGTTCATGTCAGCTGTTTTTAATTGCAGGATTAGAAGGTTTTCCAGGTGTACAATTTGTATTGGGGATCACTTACTGTGAAATTCCAAACCTCTGTGCCTGAGTGTTCAAGTAGAACTGAATGAAGATCCCTGCAGCTTCCCTTTTTAGCACTTTTAACATTAAGACTCCCAAATGTGCTATGTCTTTTCTTTATACTTGTGAATCTGGGGTCATTAATCAATCCCCTGAAATAACTTTACCTGGGATTTCTGGATTCTTAATTCCAGGTCTCTGATTTCAGCATTGTAGTCAAAAGGCAGCAACCATCTCGGATTGGTTTGGTTTGTTGTTTGGTACTAGTTTGGCCGGGCTAGGAGCACCCAGGTAATGTGAAGGGTCGAAAGTTTAGTTTATCATCACTTATTATTTCTAGGAGCTGTTGCTTGACCATTTATCATATGCTGACCTTGTACTTAGTGTTTCACTTATACTTTCTCATTTAGCTCTCACAGCACTTGTAAGTTCGGTGTGATGCCCATGAGACATGCCTGTGAGGCAGCTGTATTCCAAGAGGGTTAAGCCACCAGGACCACACAGCTGCGAAGTGGGAGATCCCAGAGCCACACTACCTTATGGCTGCCTGATGCCAAAGCCTATGCTTGTAACCACTATGCCCCACATCTTATTCCAGAAGAGTCTGGTTTTCTTTATTCTGATTGGTCCTGAAATGGCATATGAATGCTTATATGTATCATCCAGGAAAATGTCAGAAAATTTTAAAGAGAATTTAGACTCCTCACTTTGGTGGTGACCCCTTACTGCTGATAGGCCTCATCTCACTGTCTTCTGCTGTATACAGGCTCCCAGACAGTGCCCCAGGATCGTTCAGCCAAATGCACACTTGTATTCGTAGAGAATGTCTGCCTGAAACCCCTGCCTTCTTTCCTCCCTATTCTGCTGGGATGCACAGTCTTAGACTGTGAGAAAAGAATTTTTCTCATCTCTTAACTTTGATCCCTGGTTCACCCCAAATCATCAACCTCTTGCGTCATTCTCTCCTGGGGCCCACATGACCCCACATGAGGCCCAGGCCTCCCTAAAAAATCTCCAGAGAGGGCCTCACCTCTTGCAGGCCTCCAGCACTCCCCTCTGCCCTGGAAGGCCCTCGTATCCTATGCAGGGAGGATAGCACAGCTGTCCCATCACGAACAGCACCATGTTTCTGTCCCCCACCCTTTCATTTCTTTGCTGGTTCCAGATCTTAGTATAACACTTGGTAGTCTTGCTGCCTTCCCAGGACTTCCACCAAGTGGAGGTTGGAAATAGGGTGAAGGCAAGTAGCATGGAAAGAGGTGATGCCCGTAACTGTCTCGGGCTACCACTGGTGTTGGGTGTGAACAGGAGCAGTGAGACTTTATCTTACTTCATGATTGGCCTTAACAGGCTAGCCGAAGACTGACAGCTACACAGCTATGAGTCATTGAAATGTGGATTTCCCCACTAGAATTAAATTTTTTTTAATAGGATCTAATACTTGATTAACACTACTTTCTGGTTGTAAAGTTTAACCTTAAAAGTGGTGTTATGTTTAGAATTTTATCTTCTTAACAATGATATGGTGGCATTTAAAATATCTGCATTTTATAACACCTTCATTAATTTCTTTTTATTCCATGAAGCCCTTCAGATATTGATTGGCTTTTTAACTTGCTAGTGTTTAAAATTCCACCTGGAATCAGGCAGAAGGGAGGGCCCAAGATGTGTTCTTTCAGCCTCTTACAACAAGCACCAGAAATGAAATGTCTGCATTTGATGTTTTCATGTAATTATGTCAGTTGATACATAATACAAAATCAAATCTAGTTGTGCTTCTCACAGCAGTCCTGTTAGTAGCTAGTGTAGAAGATTTGGTCTTGTCAAAGAATAGCTGCTGTGACTCAGAGCTCCAAAGGGACAGGTGGTTGACTAAAGATCAGTTTTTTGTTTTCTTTTTTTTGAGACAGAGTCTCAAGCTGTTGCCCTAGGTAGAGTGCTGTGGCATCACAGGTCACAGCAACCTCCAACTTTTAGGCTCAAGCGATCCTCTTGCCTCAGTTTTTCTATTTTTAGTAGAGACAGGGGTCTCACTCTTGCTCACGCTGGTCTTGAACTCTTGAGCTAAAGCAGTCCACCCTCTCAGCCTCCCAGAGTGCTAGGAGTTTCCGCGTGAGCCACCTCGCCCAGCCTAAAAGGTCGCATGTTAAAATGGCTGTTTTTTTCCCAGGCCTGCCTGGTTCACACACAAATCTCAGCCAGCAGCCTTGGTGTGACCTGCCTGCGTGTGCAGATTGTTCCTGTCCTCGTTTTGTCCCTCCTTCTTGTCTTTCTGCACTTCTCTTTCCTTCCTTGGAACATTTACAGTTTGCATCAGGAATATATTGGAGGAAATTAATGAAAAACGCAAACCTTCAAACCATAATAGTAACTTAATTGTCATAGATTAAGTTTCCAACGTGGCTTTAAACTTTATGAAAGATAAAATAGAAACAGAAACAAAGATAAAAAAGAAACAGAATCAGCTATCTCATTCTCATTGTCAGAAGGACAGAAATACACCTAAGAGAAAGCTGAACATTTTTAGTGCTTAATTCTAAAGTACTTTATACAAGGAGCTTCATACAGGGAGACTGAGAAATAAGGTGGAGTGAAATTCTTATTAGCAGAGGTAGTATATGATTCCATGTGGCTGCTCTTCAATACCAAACACTGTCTTACAGGACGTCAGAAACTACGGTTTGAGGTGAATCCTCCTATATCGCTTGCCATGAGCACAGAGTGGGCTTTGCCAGGGAAAGGGAAAACCCATAGGACCAGTGTAGCCCTGAACATGGGACAGCAGGAGAGAAATGAAGGCATGAGTCTCTTGTGCACCTTGCATCCCTCAGAGCTGCCTTTGAGGGCTCGGGCACACCAGTCTGCAGGCTCAGTGGAGGGACCTCTCCTCCCCACTGCTGCTGCTTTCTGCTGTTCAAGCTCATACTTGAGAGCAGTAAGCAGCCTGGTTGGCATCATGAGCTGTATCTCGAGCCCCAGAAAGCTGTCTGGGAACTTCAGCATCTAGGGGACCTGAGTCCGTGAAATGTTTCAGCTTCCCCTACCAGGGACAAGAAATCAACAGTTTGGATCGGCCTCATGGCTCAGTGCTTAGGGCCAAGGCAAGCCGGTTCAAACTCAGCCCTCAGCCTGGGCCTGCTAAACAACAATGATAACTACAACAAAAAATAGCCCGGCATTGTGGCTGGTGTCTGTAGTCCAGCTACTTGGGAGGCTGAGGCAAGAGAATCGCTTAAGCCCAAGAGTTAGAGGTTGCTGTGAGCTGTGATGCCATGGCACTGTATGGAGGGCAACATAGTGAAACGCTGTCTCAAAAAAAAAAAAAAAGAAAAAGAAATCACCAGTTTATGGCAAGTGGAGCTTGGACACAGCCTTGTTCCCATTCTAACCCAGAGTCAGCTTCCAAAGGCCTTCAAGACAGTACCACTAGTTGCCCCAAAGGAACTAAAAGTCACACTAGGTACAAATAATTCCAAGAGAGACTATGATGATGTGCATCAAGTTCATAAGCAAGTAGAGGTCCACTTTGACCCAAAGATAGAATTAGAGTGGCTACAGAGGTAATAATTGTATAGCCTTCAAGTGCTATCCTATAAATGTTGATTTTCTCAAATGGATTCTTCTGTAGGAATTGTTGATAGTTTGAAATTGGACATTTTCTAGAGGTCTTTATTTCTAGCTGTGAATCAGTATATCTGTTCTAAGAACAGGATGAGTAATTGCTACAGTGGATATCCTAGAAGATACTGTGCCAGAGAAATAAGAGCCAGGCTGCCTGGGTTTGAGTCCTTGCTTTGCCACTTCTAGCTTTTATTTGATCACTCTATGCCTCAGTTTACTCATCTATAAAATAGGAATATAATAACACTTAACTCATATTGTTTGGAAGAATAAATGAGAAATAAATATATAAGGTTTGTTTGTTGTATATATTTGTTAGGAACAAAGTGAAGTTTTACGTGTGTATACGCTGTAGTCTGATTAAATCAAATTAATATATCCATCACCTAAATGCTTATTTTTTGTGGTGAGTATTTGAAATCTCTTAGCAGTTTTGAAGTGTATAAGGCACAGTCACCATGCTGTGCTGTAGTTCTCAAAAGTCTTACTCCTCCTAATAATAACCTTGTACCTTTTGACCAACAGTTTCCCATCTCTCCCACTCCCAGCCTCTGATGACCTTCATTCTATGATCTGCCTCAAGAGTTCTATTGTTTAAGATTCTACAAATAGGTGAAATCATGTGGTATTTGTTCTTCTGTGCCTGGCTTATTTCACTGAACATAGTGCCCTCCAGGTTTATCCATGTTTTCACAATGACAGAATTTCCTTTTTGAAGGTTGAATACTATTCCATTGTGTATATAGATAATACATTTTCCTTATCCATTCATCCTTGGATGGACACTTAGATTGATTCCATAACTTGGTTGTAAATAATGCTGCAGTGAATGTGGGAGTGCAGATACCTTTATAAAATACTAACTTTTTTTTTTGCAACATACCAATTTCAAGTCCTTAGGATATACACTTAGAAGAGTGGGATTACTGAGTTACATGGTAATTCTGTTTTTATTTTTTCAAGGAATCTCCATATGTTTTCCAAAATAGCTGTATTTGTTTACATTCTCACCAACAGTGTATGAGAATGAGTATCTTCACATCCTTACCAACACTCGTTATCTTTTATCTTTTTTAGTAATAGCTATTCTGTTAAGTGTGAGGTAATAAACCACCTCATTGTGGTTTTAGTTTTGTGAACTAAAATAAAATCTTAAGACCTCCCTCTTCCCAAGTGACCCCCTCTTGGCCAAGGGGATCCCTAAAACAGAGATAATAGCTAAGACAAAGAAGATCAGAGATGGATACCTCATGATACCTCCTTCCCTTATTAGAGATGCCTTTTGCCTCTTAACAGGCCTTAGTGTCTCTGATTAATAGACCCTTTAACTTAAGCATTCTTTTTCACTGACTCCTAGGCTTTTAGACAGAGCCTAACTCTTTCAGCCAGTTGTCACCAAAAAAATGTTTGAACCCATCTATGACCTATAAGCCCCCTCCAGATTTCCCACCATTTCAGGGCAAAACAGTATATGTTTTCCACATATTGATTTATGACCTCACCTGTAATTTCTGTCTCCCCAAAATGTGTAAAACCAAACTGCAACCCCATCACTGTGAGTCCACTTCCTTAACGCTTCTTGGGTATGAGTCCGAGTCATGGACATCAAATTTGGCTCAGAATCAAACCTCCTTAAATTATTTTGCAGAACATAACTTCTTTTCTGTCAACAATTTTCATTTCCCCATTGATTGTTGATGCTGAGCATTGTTTTATATATCTACAGGCCATTTATGTGTCTTTTTGCCCATTTTTAAACCCAGTTATGTGTTTTCCTACTATTGAATTTTTACGTTCCTTATGTATTTTAGATGTTAACCCCATATTAGATGTGTGACTTGCAAATATTTTCTCCCAATCCATAGATTATCTTTTTATTGTTTTTAATTTATTGTTGGAGATTCATTGAGGGTATAACAAACCAGGTTACACTGATTGCATTTTTTAAGTAATGACCCTCTTACAATCGTGTCTTGCCCCCAAAAGGTGTAGCACACACCAAGACCCCACCCCTCTCCCTCCTTCCCTCTCTTGGCTTTTCCTTTCCCCACCTCTCTCTCCTTCTTTCTCTCTCTGCTCTCCCCTTCCCCCACCCCCACTGTGTCATTAATTGTCATTAATTGTCTTCATATCAAACTTGAGCACACAAGATTCATGCTTCTCCATTCTTGTGATGCTTTACTAAGAATAATATGTTCTACTTCCATCCAGGTTAATACAAAGGATGTAAAGTCTCCATCTTTTTTAATGGCTGAATAGTATTCCATAGTGTACGTATACCACAGCTTGTTAATCCATTCCTGGGTCGGTGGGCGTTTAGGCTGTTTCCACATTTTGGTGATAGTAATTGAGCTTCAGTAATCAGTCTAATGCAAGTGTCCTTACAATAAAAGGATTTTTTTCCTTCTGGGTAGATGCCCAGTAATGGGATTGCAGGATCAAATGGGAGTTCTAACTTGAGTTCTTTGAGGGTTCTCCATACTTCCTTCCAAAAAGGTTGTATTAGTTTGCAGTCCCACCAGCAGTGTAAAAGTGTTCCCTTCTCTCCACATCCACGCCAGCATCTGCAGTTTTGAGATTTTGTGATGAGGGCCATTCTCGCTGTGGTTAGATGGTATCTCAGGGTGGTTTTGATTTGCATGTCTCTAATAATTAGGGATGATGAGCATTTTTTCATATGCTTGTTAGCCATTTGGCTGTCTTCTTTAGAGACATGTTCTATTCATGTCTCTTGCCCATTGATATATGGGATTGTTGGCTTTCTTCATGTGGATTAATTTCAGTTCTCTATAGATCCTAGTTATCAAGCCTTCGTCTGATTCAAAATATGCAAATATCCTTTCCCATTGTGTAGGTTGTTTATTTGCTTTGGTTGTCTCCTTAGCTGTACAGAAGCTTTTCAGTTTAATTAAGTC
>CAUYON010159419.1:0-27244 GCA_963573935.1 Arctocebus calabarensis | reverse complement strand
AGCCTCAAGCTGTCACCCTGGACAGAGTGCTGTGGCATCATAGCTCATGGCAACCTCCAATTCCTGGGCTCAAGCGAGTCTCCTGCCTCCGCCTCCCAAGTAGCTGGGACTACAGGCGCCCACCACAACGCCTAGCCATTTTTTTTTTTTTTTTGGTTGCAGCCGTCATTGTTGTTTGGCGGGCCCGGGCTGGATTCGAACCTGCCAGCTTAGGTGTACGTGGCTGGCGCCTTAGCCCATTGAGCCACAGGCGCTGAGCCCTCTCTGAATTTTCTATGTGAACTCAGTGATAGTTTTGAATAGGAAGACAATAATTTCCTTACAATTTGGCCAGGGGTGGCTTCTTCTCAGAAAAGTTCCTTTTTCTTTCCTATAGTTTATTTTACAGTTTCATTTTTTAAAGGTGTAGGAGAATGACCCTAACCCTTGAGTCCATCATGCTGGATTTCAACTTAGGCCCTGATAGGTGCTCACTGAGGCCCCTGGAGAATCCACGCCCTTCCTTCCTCACCTTTCCTAGTCAACTCTTGGTGACCCTTTGGTTCTCTGCTCAATCATCATTTCTTAGGAGCATCTTCCCTGAGTCACCAGTTTCTGTCAGCCCACCACTGAGGTCTCACAGGATAGACCACACTTTCCCTTTGGGGCCTTGCCAGGTACAGAGTTGTGTGTTTATTTGACTGGGATCTTGTCCTCAGCTGTGAAGGCAAAGTGCTAATCTGCTTTACTCAGCATTATATCTGAGCATGCGTGACAGGGACTAAAATTTTTTAGTTTTCTTCTTTTTTTTTTTTTTTTGAGCCAGAGCCTCAAGCTGTCACCCTGGATAGAGTGCCATGGCATCACACTTCACAGCAACCTCCAATTCCTGGGCTCAAATGAGTCTCTTGCCTCCACCTCCCAAGTAGCTGGGAGGACAGGCGCTCACCACAATACCCGGCTATTTTTTGGTTGCAGCCGTCATTGTTGTTTGGCGGGCCTGTGTTGGATTCGAATCTGCCAGCTCAGGTGTACGTGGCTGGCGCCTTAGTCCCTTGAGCCACAGGTTATTTTCCCTTTCTATCACAGAACTTACCACAATAAGTGTATAAGTAAATATACTTCGGTATTTCTTCTAAACTGTAAACTAAGGAGGGAAGACACTGGATCTATTTTCTGAGGTTTGGCATAGTTGTACATACATCATGGGGACTCAAAACTCTTTGTCAAATGACTGGAATGAAATCTATGAATTTTCCTCAATCTTTGACCACTATAAATACCAAGATTCTTCCTTAGTACCTGATGGGTTTAGTCAAAAGATACTTCTCCTTCTCTCTTTATAGAAACTCTTAAGACTTTTGTTTCTAAAGTTGACTAGAAAACAGAGGAAAAAAAAATCTCTTACAATGCTGGACTTCTCAGTAGCTTATTTTCATCTTAGATCTTAACATGAAATTCCCAATTTCAAATGAAGCCCTACCAAAATGAAAATCTACCTGGAGAAATATATTCCATTAGTTTTCAAAATTTTAGGGTTTTCTCCCCAGGGATTTCAAAGACTGACTATATTTTATTCTTTTTTGTTTTGCTAGGTACACAGTAGGCTCCTAAATAATTTTGCTTAATGATCAAATGAAGGATAAATAAATAATTACATGAATAAAAAGAACTGAACAGCAGTCAGCAAATTAACAAAGAACCCAACATAAAGAACATTTCAAAAGTAATTATATACACTTAGAGAAGACCTTAATATGATCTTAGTTACACTAAATTCATAGTTAGAATGGGTTTGCTACAAGTTGAGAAAATAATAAACTGTACTTAAATATTGAGGATTTTTTTATAATATCTACTAGTACACAGATATTAAATAAAATTTCTAGATTCTTGGTTCAGATTAAGAATTCCTTTTAGCATAACTTCTAGATGCATAGAAAAGTAAGCCTGCTATAAAATTCAATGTACTATTATAGTTAGTTTTGTAAGTTATTTATAAGGAGGCACATTCACTGGGACAAAATTTGATGACCAAAGTTTATTATGGTTTATTTTAAAAAAGAAAATTTTATTAGACTAATATCAATAACATTTTGAGAAGAGAGCATGCATACCACTCTACCTTGTAAATTTTTAAGTGACACATAATTTTGCATATTTATCTGATGCATAGTGATGTTGTGATACAGATAATATATAGTGATCAGAGTAGGTAATTAGCTTATCCACCAGCTCAAATATTTACATTTCTTTGTATTGGGAAAACCCAAACTACCTTTTGGCTAGTTTCAACTACAAAGTATATTATTGTCAATTATAGCTGTCCTGTGGTGGCATAGAACACTAGAACTTATTCTTCCTATCCAGCTGTGATTCTGTCCTTTAACAAACCTCTTCCTATCCCCTTCCTAGTATCCTCTGTTCTACTTTTTATGTCTGAGATCAACTTTTTAAAAAATAAATTCCACATATTAATGAGAACATGTGCTATAAAAACACCTGTAAAAAAGAATGAAATCCTGTGATTTGTGTCAACATGAAGGAACTGAAGGATGCTATGTTAAGTTGAATAATCAACTCACAGAAAGTTCAGTATAATTTCTACTCTTAATCATATTTTTGGCTTAATTTTCAACGTTTTTACTGTTAAAGAATTTTTTTTACCCTTTCATAGAGCAAGTGCAAAATATTACACTGACAATCATTAAAGATTAGCTTTTATTGTTTGTTTGTTTGTTATTTTGGTGAGCTAACCTTTTTGATTTGATTAAATTCCAGAATATTAGGGGGTGCACATATTTTATTTAAATACTTTGATTTTTGGACAGATAGAGTGAAAGTTGTAAGTGTGCCCTTCACCTAGACAGTAAGCACTATGCTCAATAGGTGTGAATTGATCCATCCCTCCACGTACCTTCCCCCAGCTGATTTTCACTGAGATTTACTTCCATATGTGCACTTAAGTGTCATTGATTAGTTCCAACTTAGTATTAAGTACATTAGTGTTTGTTTCTTAGTCCTTGTGATGTTTTATTTAGAACAATGGTTTCCAGTTCCATCCAGGTTGTCACAATACATGAGTTTTTTTTTTTTGCAGTTTTTGGCTGGGGCTGGGTTTGAACCTGCTACCTCTGCTGTATGGGGCCAGTGCCCTGCTCACTGAGCCACAGGCACCACCCTTAGAGGCTGTCCTTTTAGGGCTGGGTAATCCTCCACAGTATGTGTACATCGCATTTTGTTAATCCTTTCACGTGTTGGTGGGACTTGGGTTGTGTCCACGCCTTTGTGATTGTGAAGTACGTCGCTATAAATATTCAAGTGCAGGTGTTGTTTTTATAAATTGACTTTTTTTTCCTTTGGGCATATACCTTGTAGTGATATTGCTGGATCAAATGGTAGGTCCAAGTTCTTTTTTGATTTTTTTAAAATCGAAAGCTGGCAACTCTAATGCTTTGCTTTGCCATTTCTTTGATCTTCAAATACGAAGCGTCAGAGGGCTCTGAAATATACAGTTACGTGAAAGAAACTTTGATGAGGCAAAGTACTCAAAGAAAGGTGTGAGCTGTTCATTTCCTCTTTTCCTGTACCTTCAGCAGGGCATGGGAATAACTGAAAAGTTACCCCATCTTATTCTCATGGATTAGTTGTGAAGAAACAGGAAAGGGAAGTCGCACCTATGAAACTTTGGGTAGTCACTTTGTGGGTGAGGCATTCTGAAATCTGGATTCTAAAAAGTATGGCTTTCAAGGGTTAGGAATGAGAGTGACCTGCTCTACTCCCCACCTCACCCTTGTCCTGAATATGGATTCAGGAGGCTTTATGTGGTTTCTAGGCAGATACCTTTGTGAAAAACAACAAATTGGCTGTTGACCCTGATATTCTGTCACTTATCTCATCCTTTACTCTTGGTTTTAAAGATTACATGCTGATAGCAAGAACAGAAAAGATCAGTAAGTAAACACTTAAAGGTTTGTAATAGTCATAGTCTAAAATTTCAAATTCCTCTTCACTGTGTGAGAAACAGCAATAACTGTCATGATGATGATAAGGGCACTGTCGTAAGCACTAGACACAGACTAACCTTATAATAAAACTCTGAGGTGACAGAGTCTTATCCTCATACTACAGATAATTACCTGAGAAATAAGGAATAACTGGTTGAAACATTTGAAGGCAGGATTTGAACAAATAAAAACTGGCCAGAGAACTCCTCATTATTAGCAATATATGATATCATGTAGATATATATTGCGTATCAAATGTCTGTTAATCAGTTACTAATTTAAATGCATTTTTTTCTAATTTTTAGTTACTCTAAAAAAAATAAACATTTTGAGCAAATGCAAGTTTTACTTTTGTCTTTGAGGCAATTACCCCACACATACATAAACGCACGTTTTGTACATTCATATAAAGAAAAATATAATTGAAATAACTTGATTATATATCACTAAAATATTTTTCCAAAATCTGAATCTTCTGAGTCATTTTTCAGTGGGTCTTCAATGGCTAAATATTCCCTTATAATATAATTTTCTGTGCATTCAGGAGTGCTAGCAATTGTGTGTTCTTTATTTTTTTTTCCAGAGAAAGCTTTTTTTTTTTTAAATTTTATTATCTTTATCATTAAATCATAGCTGTGTACAATAGTGCAATCAAGGGGTACAATGTGCTGGTTTCATATACAATCTTAACTATTTTCATCCAACTGATTAACATAGCCTTCCTGGCATTTTCTCCATTATTATATGAAGATATTTGTATTCTGCATTTAGCAAGGTTCACCTGTACCCTTCTAAGATGCACCGTAGGTGTGGTCCCACCAATTACCCTCTCTCTGCCCCAACCTCCCCTCCCTACCCTTGCCCCTTTCCATATAGTCTTATGTTATAGTTGGGTTATACCATTCATAAGAGAGCTGTAAATTAGCTTCATAGTAGGGCTGAGTACATTGGGTACTTTTTCTTCCATTCTTGAGATACTTTGCTAAGAAGAATATGTTCCAGCTCCATCCCTGTAAACATGAAAGAGGTAAAGTCTCATCTTTCTTTAAGGCTGCGTAATATTCCATGGTATACAAGTACCGCAATTTATTAATCCATTCATGAATCTATGGGCACTTAGATTTCTTCCATGACTTAGCAATTAGGAATTGGGCTGCAATGAAAATTTTTTACAGATGTGTTTGTTATAATGTGATTTTTGGTCTTCTGGGTATATATCTAATAAAGGGATTATAGGATCAAATGGCAGGTCAATTTTTAGAACTCTAAGTACTCTCCAAACATCCTTCCAAAAGGAACGTATTAGGGTGCATTCCCACCTGCAGTGTAGAAGTATTCCCTTTTCTCCGCATCCATGCCAACATGTCTGGTTTTGGGATTTTGTGATGTGGGCTAATCTTACTGAAGTTAGGTGATATCTCAAAGTAGTTTTGATTTGCATTTCTCTGATGATTAAGGATGGTGAGCAGTTTTTCATGTGTCTGTAGGCCGTGCGCTTGTCTTCTTTAGAGAAGTCTCTCTTCAAGTCTTTTGCCCATCCTGAGATGGGATCACTTGTTCTTTTCTTGCTAATACTTTTGACTTCTCTGTGGGTTCTGGTTATTAAACCTTTGTTGAAGGCATGACCTGCAAATATTTTCTCCCATTCTGAGGACTGTATGCTTGCTAAACTAATTATATTCTTGGCTGTACAGAAGCTTTTTAGTTTGCTCATGTCCCAGTAGTGTATCTTTGATACTGCTTCAATTGCCTGGGGAGTCCTCCTCATAAAATATTCACCCAAGCCGATTCCTTAAAGAGATTTCCCTGCACTTTCTTCTAGAATTTTTATAGTTTCATGTCTTAAGTTTAAGTTTTTAATCCAGTGAGAGTCTATCTTAGTTAATGGTGAGAGGTGTGGGTTCAGTTTCAGCCTCTTACACGTTGCTAGCCAGTTCACTCAGCACCATTTGTTAAATAGAGAGTCTATTTAAGTCTTTTCCACTGAAAGTTTTTAGTTGTCTTGTCAAAGATCAAGTAATGGTAAGTAGCTCGATTCATCTCTTGGTTCTCTATTTTGTTCAAAACATCTACCTCTCTGTTTTTGTGCCAGTTGCAAGCTATTTTGATTTATAGTAGAGTCTCAGGTTTGGTAGCATGATTGGTAGCATAGCTTTGTTTTTATTTCTGGGTAATGTCTTGGCTATTCAAGGTTTTTTCTGATTCCAAATAAAATGAAGTATTATTTTTTTAAGATCTTTAAAATATTAATGGAGCTTTAATAGGAACTGCATTAAAATTATATATTGCTTTGGGTAGTATAGACATCTTAGCAATATTGATTTTTCCCAGCCATGAGCATGGTATGTTTTTCCATTTGTTAACATTTTCAGCTATTTCTTTTCTTAAAGTTTCATAGTTCTCTTTATAAAGATCTTTCACATCTTTTGTTAGGTAAACTCCCAAATATTTCATCTTCTTTGGCACTACTGTGAAAGGAATAGAGTCCTTGACTGTTTTTTCAGCTTGGCTATTGGTGTATATAAAGGATACAGATTTATGGGTGTTGATTTTGAAGCCTGAGACACTGCTGTATTCCTTGATCACTTCTAAAAGTTTTTTAGTAGAATCCCTAGTGTTTTCCATATATACAATCATATCATCTGTGAAGAGTGAAAGTTTAATCTCTTCTGACCCTATGTGGATACCCTTGATCACCTTTTCTTCCCTAATTGCAATGGCTAAAACTTACATTACAATGTTGAAGAGCAGAGGAGATAATGGGCAACCTTGTCTGGTTCCTGATATAAGTGGAAATGACTTCAATTTAACTCCATTCAATACGATATTGGCTGTGGGTTTGCTGTAGATGGCCTCTATTAGTTTAAGAAATGTCCCTTCTATACCATTTTTTTTAAGTATTCTAATCATGAAGGGATGCTGGATATTGTCAAAAGCTTTTTCTGCATCAGTTGAGAGAATCATATGGTCTTTATTTTTTAATTTGTTTATGTACTGAATTACATTTATAGATTTACGTATATTGAACCAGACTTGAGATCCTGGGATAAAGCCCACTTGGTCATGGTGTATAATTTGTTTGATGTGTTGCTGGATTCTGTTTGCTAGGATGTTGTTGAATATTCTTGCATCAATATTCATTAGTGATATTGGTCTATAACTTTCTTTTCTTGTTGGGTCTTTCCCTGGTTTAGGGATCAAGGTGATGTTTGCTTCATGGAATGTATTGAGTACTATTCCTACTTTTTCTATATTTTGGAAGAGGTTTAGTAATATAGGTACTAGTTCCTCTTCAAAGGTTTGGTAGAATTCTGACGTGAAGCCATCTGGTCCCAGGCTTTTCTTTTTAGGGAGATTTTGTATAGTTGATGCTATTTCGGAACTTGATATAGGGCTGTTGAACATTTCCACTTGGTTCTGGCTAAGTCTTGGTAGGTGGCGTGCTTCCAAGTATTGGTCAATTTCCTCCATATTTTCATATTTCTTATAGTACAGTTTATTGTAGTATTCATTGAGGATTTTTTGGATTTCTGAGGGGTCTGTTGTTATTTTGTCTTTACCATTTCTGATTGAAAAAATTAGAGATTTTACTCTTTTTTTCCTGGTTAAGTTAGCCAAAGGTTTATCTATCTTATTGACCTTTTAAAAAAAACAACTTTTTGATTTATTGATCTGTTCTATAATTCGTTTGTTTTCAATTTCTTTTAATTCTGCTCTAATTTTGGTTATTTCGTTTCTTCTGCTGGGTTTAGGGTTGGAAAGTTCATCCTTCTCCAGTTGCTTGAGATGTCCCATTAAGTTGTTAACTTCCTCCCTTTCCGTTTTCTTGAGGAAGGCTTGCAGTGCTATAAATTTCCCTCTTAGGATTGCCTTTGCCGTATCTGAGAGGTTCTGGTAATTCGTGTCTTCATTGTCATTTTGTTCCAAAAATCTGATAATTTTCTTCTTAATCTTATCTATGACCCATCTATCCTTCAGCATAAGATTATTTAGCTTGCATGCTTTTGTATGGGTTTGCAGTTCAAATTTGTTGAGTTCAAATTTTATTCCATGGAGGTCCAAGAAGATTCAAGAAATAATTTCTATGCTTTTAAATTTGCTGAGGTCAGACTTGTGACCTAAGATGTGATCAATTTTGGAGTATGTTCCATGGGCTGATGAGAAGAATGTGTATTCAATTTCATTAGGATGAAATGTTCTGTAGATGTCTGTTAAATCCAGTTCTTGATTGGTTAAGTTTAAATCTAAAATTTCTTTACTTACCTTCTTCCAGGATCTTTCCAACACTGCTAAAGGAGTATTAAAATCTCCAACTACTATGTAGCTAGAGGTAATCAAGGTACTCATGTCTATGAGAGTTTTTCTTATAAATTGAGGTGCATTCTGATTGGGTGCATAAATATTAATAATTAAAATCTCATCATATTGAGTATTACCTTTAACAAATATGAAATGTCCATCTTTATCCTTCCTTACTTTGGTTGGTTTAAAACCAATTGTATCTGCAAATAAGATTGCAACTCCTGCTTTTTTCTGTTTTCCTTTTGCCTGGAATATAGATGACCATCCCTTCACCTCGAGTCTAAATTTTTATTTTAAGGTAAGATGTGATTCTTGTATGCAGTAGATATCTGGCCTGAGTTTTTGTATCCAGTCAGCCAACCTATGCCTCTTTAAAGGACAGTTTAAACCATTCGCATTAATTGAAACCAATGGTAAATATTGAGAAGATCTAGTGGACATTATTAATCCTTTTGTCACTGTGTGAGTTGGACTTTGATAAAAAGTTTCTGGGTGAGTTTACTTTTGCGTTGGGGGATTACACTGGTCATTGTGGAGAATAGGTCTGAGAATATCCTGGCGAGCTGGTTTAGTTATGACAAATTTCTTCAACATGTGGATGTCATTAGAATATTTAATTTCTCCATCATAAATGAAGCTCAGTTTAGCTGGATACAAGATCCTGGGTTGAAAGTTATTTTGTTTTAGAAGATTAAAAGTCGATGACCATTCTCTTCTAGCTTGAAAGGTTCGATCAGAGATATCTGCAGTTATTGTAATATTCTTCCCCTTGTAGGTTATCGATTTCTTGCATCTGGTTGCTTTCAAAATTTTCTCCTTCATATTTACTTTAGTTAACTTAATTATGATGTGCCTGGGGGATGTCTTGTTCACGTTGAGTCATGCTGCAGTTCTAAAACTGTCTGCTATCTGAATTTCAGAATCTCTTGGTGTGTCTGGAAAGTTGCCTTTCATAATCTCATGAATAAGAGATTCTATATCTTGTGAAACTGCTTCATCACTTTTGGGGATCCCTATGAGGTGAATATTGGTTTTCTTCAAGTTATCCAAGAGCTCTCTGAGAGAGTTATCTGTTTTTGCCTCCCATTTCTCTTGCTCTTTGGAGATTTGAAAGCATTCAAAAGTTTTATCTTCCATGTCAGAAATCCTTTCTTCTGCTTGCTCCATTCTGGTACTGAGGGATTCTACTGTATTTCTCAGATCTTTAAGGGCTGCAACTTCTTGTCTCAATGTGTCAAAATCTTTGGTCATTTTGTCTTTGAATTCGTTGAATTCTTGAGACATCTTTTCGGTCATCTTTTGAATTACTGCTTGAAATTCTAATTCTATCTTTTCCTACATTCCACTGGTCTTATTTGCAATCCAGATTCTGAATTTGATTTCAGACATCTCAGCCATTTGCCTATGCAGGAGATCTTGTGCTGTGTCTGCCTTGTTGTTACTTGGAGGGGTTGGTCTACTCTGATTATTCGGATTGCCAGAGCTTTTCCATTGATTTCACCCCATGGTTGTTTTTCACCATTGCATCTGGCCCTTCAAGTGGTGGGAACAGGGCCGTGTGGTTGTCCGGGAAGTTTTTGGCTGGCGGTGGACCTGCAGAGAGGCCTGGCAGTCGCCAGTGGGGTCCCTGAAAGAAGGCTGGCCTGTGTAGGCCCTGTGGGTGCCAGGTGGAGGCCCACGCAGTTGCCAGGAGTGACCCTGGTCAGGGGCCTGGCGGTCTTGGATGGAGACCCTGGCAGAAAGCAGACCTACAGAAGACTGGGAAGTGTGGGATGCAGGGTCAGGTGGTCGCTGGGGGAGTTCCTGGCTACAGGCAGGCCTGCAGAGGCCTGGCAGTTGCCAGCGGAGTCCCTGGCAGAAGGCTGGCCTGCAGAGGCCTTGTGGGTGCCAGGTGAAGGCCTGCACAGTCGCCGGTACTGTCCCTGACCAAGGGCGGAACTGCGGGGGCCCTGCAGGTGCCAGGCAGAGACCCACACAATCACCAGGGGAGTTCCTGGCCAGGGGCAGACCTGTGGAGGCCTAGCAGTTACCGTCAGAGACAGCGGGCCTGCAGAAGTCCGGCAAGCATGGGGCACAGGGCCACGTGGTTGCCAGGGGAGTTCTTTGCCTGGGGTGGGCCTGCAGAGGCCTGGTGGTTGCAGTCAAAGTTACTGGTAGAGGGCAGGCCTGCAGAATCCCTGCAAGCTTGGGCGTGGGGCCACACGGTCACCAGGGGATTTACTCACCAGGGGCAGGTCTGCAGTGGCCCTGCGGGTGCCAGGCAGAGGCCTGCGTGGTCGCTGGGGGAGTTCCTGGCTAGGAGCTGACCTGTGGAGGTCTGGCAGTTGGCGGCAGTCTGTAACAGATGGCGGACCTGCGGAAGCCTGGAAAGCTCAGGGTGCAGGGCCAGGCACTCGCCTGTGGCTTCCCCTTTGCCTGAGAGGAGGAAGGCTTGCTGCGGCCCCCCCTCATAGTCTTTTCCTGGTGGGGCGCTTGTTCTGGCATGCCAGGGTGGGGGCGCTGCTCAGGGACCTCCTCTCTCAGTTTCAGTGGGGGTTAGGCTTTTGGTTCGTCAGGTAAGGGAGGAAGAGTGTACAGTAATTTCAGAATGGTGGGGAAAACTTTAGTTCAGTTTTTTTGCCTAGCAATAGAGTTTTCAGAGTCACACCGGGGTACTCAGGGGAAGCACACCTCACTTGCCACAGAACTCTTCTGTGGGGTGAGACAAGAGGTCCACAGTTCACTGCTTATCTGTAGAAAACTCACAGCAGCAAAAGAGGAGAATAAAAAGAAAGGAAACAGAAAAGCAAGAAACTGAGAGCTTTCTTGGGGGAGGGGACGGGCACTCTTTCTTTCAGATGAATTTTGTATCTGAAGTGTGCTCTTGAGGTTGCAGCCAGTCTCAGCAGTGGTGATCTGCAGAAATCACTTCTCTCTCTCTCGGCTGCACTCCCCATATTCCTTGCTGTCCATTGTTAATTGCTTTTAATCTGATGCTTTTCTGAAAGTTATTTTTAGAAGCAATTATAATCTTAAAACGTGTGTGTTCAAAGAATTTTATAGAAAGAATGGAAGGAATACTAACAAATACATATTTCTGATTACATTTTGATTCTATTATACTGGGTAAAAATACTTACAACTCAATTAAAAAATAGATGAATTTGTGAAACTACCAACCAAGATCAAACAGTGTAAGACTTAATTATCTGAGACTAAATGAACTGATGAAGAATTATTTGGTTTTATGACTTTCTTTTTACTTGACACATTGCTGGTTCTTTCATTATTTTGTTTCCTAGATTTATACAACTTATAACAATTTGGTAAATAATAATTTTATAAACAAAAATTGAAGCATTATTTTTTCTTCTGTACCTGATTTCTCCAAAATTTGGAAATTATTTATGGCTGTTTTATTATTATGGCAATATGATTATTTATATAAGTTCAATAAGTATTTTATCTCTTTATAACAGGATACAATTAGAAACATCAGTTATATTATTAAGGCTTTGACCAGAAAGTCATGTTTGAAAATGTGCATAAAATACTTGGCTTCAAGGGCTCCCAGCCTGCAGTGAATGAATAAAAATTGTCACTTCCCAGCATGCATAGGCCCCTAAAGATATTAGTTAGATATAGCAAAGTTTGATCTGCCTTGGTTTGGCTTTCCAGTGTTGACAAATTTTTAAAAGTCCAATCTGAGTTTCTGATGTGTATAATTAGGCCATGTTTAATAGAATTAAATTTAATTTTTAAATAAATTAGTCTTATCTGATTATCTTTTGTAGAAATTGAAGTGATTGTAGGAAGAAAAATTACATCTCAAAGAAAACTATAGCACACCTATCATTTGATTATAACTTTGTTCATTGTTCTCCATTTTTTATTATCTACATGTAAACTGGAGTTAATACTGGATTATTTCAATATTTTTTCCTATCTGGCTATGACTCTTCACCTAAGAGCAACAACTTCTCTGTCACTAAAGCTGGACAACCTGATATCAATTTCAAGGGTCAAGTCTGATTTCTGATATGTAAGTCACAGAGATAATTCACCAAAATGCCTGATGTCATAGCCAGAGAAATTCAAATTACAAACCAGTCCAAGATGTTTTCAACTTCTGATGCTGAGACAGCTCTTCCCAAGGCATCAAAACAAAACTCTCCATCATAATGAGACTCTTACTTTTTTAAATTTTTCCTTGCTTATACGTATTTAAGTTGACAAAGTAGTGCTGTAGTTTGAGTTCTTCAAACAGTAGCTTCTGGAGTTTACCTGTAAATTGCCAATTAACTACTTTAATTTAACTCAATCATGATATACTAGATAATAGAATTGTTGCCTCCTGCCTGAACAGGGAGGAATCTGTGTAGTTGCTAACACTTCTTGTTGCATAGGGATAAATAAGTCAGGTAATGTGGAGACTCAGTTGCAAAAATTAACAAACAGGCTACTGGGTTAAAGCAGGTAGATACCACATATTGCTCATTCTGTTGTTTTAGATTATGAGGACCCTAGCTAAGGAGCATACTCCAAAATCTTGGTATAATTCTCTTAATAGTCATAAAAGCAAAATCCCTGGTACACTGTATCCTCTTAAAAAGTTTTAAATGTTTGCATACAGCCATCTGTCAAACATTAAATGATCTCTCTTCAGCTGGAATAAACCCTCAAAGAAATACATAATTTTGAGGACACTGTAACATATGAGTGACATGTTGAGACCATATGTTCAGAATAATGATAATGGAGAGTAGTAAGAATTCCTAGGTAAGACCCTAAGCAAAGAGGGAACTGTTTACCACTAAGCATCTGAACGTTCACTGCCTGCCTCCATCTGCTGGAACAGAGTTTCTAGGTTTTAGGAAAATGCATCTCAGGTATATTTGGAATCTCTCAGATAGGAGTGATTAGCCTCAGCTTTCAAAATATGCTCTGCTGTAGGCAGCACAGGGCAGAACTTGCTCAGCATTTGGTGGTGTTTTGACGTGGGGCAAATGAGTAAGAGCTAAGGGGGTGACCTTGCCTGAGCTCTACTTCAGAGGCCCAGACCTGCTCTTAAGTGGTGTTTTCTGCCCTGATTAGAAAGACTGAGATCCTGCTGCTTCTCTAGTCCAACCATTTCTATGGGAAAATGTTGGCACTAGGGAAGTTGCTCAGCATTGAGCTACATGCTGAAATTTGTTTTAGGCTGAGCTGGGCTTTAGGTCCTGTGATCATGATTACTCCCTGACTTAGCTGGTGGTCCTGCTCTGGAGAACTCCACATCTTCTAGCACCACACTTCTAACTGCAGGAACTCTGACTTCAAAAATATTGAGGAAATATTTTGATTTCTAGCTAAATGTCATGGTATTGAGGACTAGTGAGGAAAAAACTAAATAAACCATAAGTAGAAACACTGACAAACCTTGCTGTCTTAGTTTGGCTTTTCCCATATTAAGCAATTATTTGTGCTCATACACCTGATCTAACAATGATCAGAGGAAGCAATGCCAGAAACCTAGAAAATATTATTCACCAATATATTAATTTGAATTATTGACATCAATTATCAAAAGTATGTGGGATTTTGTAGGGGTTGAAGAAGAATTTGTGCTTTTTATTCTTTTTAATTATGTAGTTTTACTTATATTGTACAATCCTGATTTATTAAATAAATACCATCAGAAAAAACTATGAAGAAATGTCATTATCATTAAATTAACATGAGGGGTAAGTGTGCATTTCCTAGCTGGTAAAGTGGTGAAGGAGATTTACTCCTAAATAAAAGTAGCACTGGAAAATGAAGGTCATACACCATGCTGGCAGGAAGGCTGTACAGATGGGGAAGGGGCTGGGACCTCAGCAGAGGCAAAGGGACAATCCTGGTTGACAGCAGAGAACAGTCTGAGGGGAAAAACTAGCTCTTGGAGTGGTTTATGCCAACAGTTACAACCAGCAGGAGCTGCCAGATGGTGTGGTACCAGGGTCCCCAGCAGGTGAGTGGAGCTAGTAATGAGAAAGCAGGTAGGAGACACCTGGACCTGCCCTTGGGTAGCAAAGTCATTGGGCCGAAGCTGAGAACAAGAACTTAGAAAAGAGAATTAATCCTAAAACTAGAGCATGTGGAAGCACTTTGACTCAAAGGGTGCTGTTTGCAAAGAAGCTAGACTGAATCTGGGAACATGGTGGAGAAGTCCAGAGGCACTGGACCCTAGATTTGTGTGACTTAGAGGTGGGCTGAGATGGTTTCAGCACATTCTGCTTCAAAGCTGCATTTGCTTCGTAAATAAGAAGGGCTGTGTTATAAGGAGAAAGGCAGTTGTAGGGACAATGAAGTACAGACTATGGTGGAAATCTAGCTGGAACTAGTTAATACCAAAGAAAAGTCATGAAGTGACCACATCAATCAGTGTGCATGGTTGTTGTATTCATATTGCTGTGGCAAGAACATGAGGCACCAAGATTTAGTCAAAGAAAGAGTAGACAAAGTATTAAAATACTAGAAGGTAATGGACCCATCTTAATCACTGGGCTTTGCATGAACTGGCCACTTAACTTCCCCAAGAGGCAGTTTCATCTATACAAGTGTATCTGGCTTGCTGTGCTCAATTCCCCGGACATTTTACCATGGCTTTATCATGCCAAACATGGTGCTAGGCATGGACAAAGATGAGGAATGAGTGATCCCTGCCTTTATCTCACTGAAATATCTCACCAAAGCAATGGGGCAAATACTGCTATTTCCTCTCCCAAGGTTGAGATAATAAAAACTCAAGGAGGGCTTAGATAACCTGTTTAAGGTCAGAACTTTACTAAAGAATGAAGCCATGTTTAAACACAGGTCTTTCTGCCTTCAATGCCTATGATCTTCTCAATACTCCTCACTGTTTAGGGGAGAGAGTAAGGTAAACAACTCACTTTAAGCATGTTTGAAGAAAAGTATCATTTGGAGCTCATAGAAGAGGAAGGAAAATGTTTTATTAAACTTTAAAATTTTTGACAGAAGGAGAAAGATGAAAAAGAGCATTTTAGGAAAATCAAGCAGTATGATTTGTGTGAAAATGGATTTTATTTTTAGGCTGCAGATTTCATCTGAGGATGTGAAATTGCAAAGGTAACCTGCTTATCCTATACCCTTTTCCACAAGGAGTTTGGGATCACAGGTATCATCTATCCCTAGGGAGATGAAAGGGTGGCCTTAATGGGATGGATGGAAATCAATAATGTAATTACTTTGGAGCAAGAAACTGGCTGACAGAGCACAAAATGTCAACGGGCTGTCACAGCAAGGCAGCCTAGGTTTGGGGCAACTGATATTGATTATAATAATCTCAAAGCAATTAGCTCATGGATGTGTCTGTCGTCCGTTTTGCCTTCCTTCTCAAAATATACATCTTAGGATCATGATGAACCGTTTGTCATGATGAACTATTTGTCATGATGAACATTTGTCCCTGGAGGACCTGGTTCTGCTACTTAGAAGGACATCAGGAGTCTGACCCCCTGCCATTAGCTCCTCATCACCTAGGCTTCAGCAAAAGCTGAAAGGTGTTATAAAAGGTGTGGGAGCACACAGGACCATGAGCAGGTTGTAGAGTGTTTGGGTACCATAGGCAAGGAAATATAAATGACAAATAACATCAGGTTGGTGCCAAACTCAAATTCTAGGGTCCTGAGTTAGTCTTAGAGCTGTCATTAATTTGACATGTGATTTGGAGAAAGTCATTTTATAATACCTCTCTGGAACTGTTACCTTGTCTTTAAAATGAAAGAATTAGGCTAGAAGTGTTCTTTCTATGATCTTTTAAAGTAGCATGTGTGTGTATGTGTGTTCCCTCTGAGAAATTGGAACTAATAACCATTGACTCTCAGTCCCTCATTGACTCAGAGTTTTTCTTCAGGCCCTTACTTCTTCCTCATTTTTCCTCTCTGCTTCCTGCCTTTAGAGCATCAGTAAGATCTAAGAGGACACATGGACTTCGTTTGGTGATTTTCATTCCTAAGAATGTACCTGGCATTCTGTGCCTAGGAATGTACTTGATGCCTGAGATATGATCCAGATGTGATAGTTAATGTTATATCTTAACTGGATTAGGTTAGGAGCACCCAGATATTTGGTGAAATATTGTTCTGGATGCTTCTGTGAGGCTGTTTCTGGATGAGATTAATGTTTGAGTCTGTAGATTGAGTAAAGCAAATCACCTCCCTGATGTGAGTGGGCCTCATCCAATCACTTGCTGGCCTGAGGAAAACATAAAGGTTGAATCTCCTTCAAGTGGAAAGGATGTGCAGCCTGACTGTCTTCTAACTGGGACATCATTTTCTTCCAGTCTTTGAACTGGAATCTACTCCATCGCCTTCCTGGTTCTCCAGCCTTCAGATTTGGACTGGAGCTACACTACTGGCTTTTCTGCAGCTTGCCAACTGAAGATCTTGAGACTTGTCAGCCCCCACAGTCATGTGAGCCACTTCTTTATAATAAATCACTTCTCTCTCTCTTTTTCTCTCTGTATATATACTATTGGAACTGTTTCTCTGGAGAGCCTTGACTAATACAATAGACAAGACACTATGTCAATAATTGTGGCACCAGCCTGATTCTTAATCTGCTGCTCTATTAATCTTCTGTGGGACTGGAGGTGGAATTTTGCTGTAAAATGCTGGTTCCCAAACTTGGGTGCACTTTAATATGCCAGCATCACATGGGTGGTTATAAAAATTACAGAGTCCAGATTTCACCCCAGACCAATGTGACCAGACCATCTCAGGTGGGGCCCAGGGATGGGCCAGGTTTAAAGAGTTCCAGGTGATTCTAATATGCAAAAAAGCTGGGGAACCACTCCTTTGAAAATCAAGTTTGGAGGTTTTAGGTAACATCTGATAATTTCAAGTAGGTAAATGAACTTTGACCAGACTATCACAGGGAAAGCTTCATCCTTCTGTATACTGAACTCACTGTGTACATAATTAGCATGGATTGAGCATCTGTTATATGCCAGGCTTTAATATAAGACTTTGAACACATTAGCCCTTTAGTCTCATTTCACAGATGAGTTAACCAGGACTCATGGAGATTAAATGACTTTCTTGAATCTACTAACATAGTTATAAAAGAAAAAATAGGATTAGTGGCACCTGTAGCTCAGTGGGTAGGGCTCCAGCCACATACATTGAGGCTGGTGGGTTCAAACTCAGGTTGGGCTTGCTAAAACAACAATGAAAACTACAACAAAAAATATCCAGGTGTTGTGGTGGTGTCTGTAGTCCCAGCTACTTGGGAGGCTGAGACAAGAGAATCACTTAAGCCCAAGAGATTGAGGTTGCTGTGAGCTGTGATGCCATTGTACTTTACCATGGGCAACATAGTGAAACTCTGTTTCCAAAAAAAGAAAGAAAGAAAGAAAGAAAGAAAGAAAGAAAGAAAGAAAGAAAGAAAGAAAGAAAGAAAGAAAGAAAGAAAGAAAGAAAGATCAGGATTGGAACCAGTTTTATCAGAATAAAAGGGCATCTCCCAACCAATCACTCACCATGGCACACTGCTGCTCTAAGTTAGGGGCTCAGGCTATACTTCATGGTTTGAGGAATAGAAACAAGATATTAGGGTTGAGCTCAGTCCCATTTCTCCATAAAACATACCATTACTGCTCTGAAACTTGTAGATGTTCCCTTTCTCTTTTTGATTGCACAACTTGAATCTGATTCACACATTTTATGATATTGGCTCAGTGTGTGATGTTGTCTTTCTGCATGCTTAGGCCTTCTTTGGGACTTCAAGGACTGTCTTGACTGTTTCAATTTTCTCTGATGTCCTCCTTTGATTCCTGGAATAGTGAGGAACACATATAGATGCTCACAAAACATTAGGAATTAATTTATATCTAAGCATAGGGTGAAGGGTCTTCCTAAATATTTAGCCATGAAGTGCAAATGAAGTAAGCTTGTATGATTGAAAGAAGGAGTATGCAGAGTGGTTGGGAAGAACAGTAATACTGCACTTAGTTTGGCACCACAGAGCTTTCCATACTGGAAGGACTGAAGAGATCCAGGAAATGTGTTATAGGAATGACAGATACTCTACCAATTTTTTCTTTCAGGAAAAGACTCAATATAATCTGATCATGGCCAGCACTCTTGTCTCAGTCATTGTTCTCTCTCTTAACACAGCCTTCACAGCATCTGGAGCCATTGTCATATTCACTGTCGTAGCCTTTATACCTACAGAAGTCAAACAATAATACTGTATTGTATTGAACAACCCAACCATCAGTGTGAAACCTCCTTGATTTTTTTCCAAAGATGTGTGCTATAGAAATCAAAGATCACATCAGTATCTCGGTCAGGGTGAGGTTTGCTTGTGTCAGCAAAGAAAGTGATCTGCCTAAATCAAGCAAATGCACCCTACTACCCACCCATCCCTGCAGGCTTCATCAGGGATCTGTGACTCTCATCATCTCACTTGGTTTCTGTGACTCTTTAGGGTTGGTGAGGAGATCCATGATAGAAAAGGGCTTACAGATTTTGCAGTTCCAGTGCTGAGAAACTCTACCCTCATGTGTACACATCTTGTTTCTCCTTTGTCAGGTAGGGAGTGTGTGAAGCTCAGTGTGTTGTTGTGTGTCTATGAGTTGGTGTGTGAGTGTCAGTGTGTGATGTGACCATGTGTGTGATTGGGCAAATATGACTCTACTCTGTGTGTGTGTGTGTTTAGTGTGTGTGTGTGTGTGTTTATTTACTTAGTCTAAGATTCAAACCTTGTACCAGAGCATCTGCTCCTTCTCCTACCTACTTGCCTCATGCATGATGGGTTATTTTATTAGATTAGATGATTTTACTTTGATTCTTATAAATTTATTGCATTATGCTTCAACCCTCCCAGGTTTAGACTCCTTGCATGTTCTAATGATTAGGATCATTCCTGCATTTTTAGCTCACTTTACTAGATTGAGCAGAGACATCATCACAACAGTCAAGTTTAAATGAAAACTTATTTCACTTTATACTTTGAATGGAAAAGAGAGATAAAGATCTCCCAAGAGAAAGGGTAGAATTTACTAATTCCCTTATCCATTCTGCCTGTGTCCTAGAATATAATACCTACTGTCTTATTTGTCTGAATGCTGACTGACCCCAAGGAAACAGGGATCTGTACCATTACTGGAACCAAATTGAGCTGGCATGTGGTGATAAACACTTGATAAATTTTTGCCGAGTGAATGGGGTGGAGTGGAAGAGAGAAGGCCTCCTTGAAAAATTTCATAAATAACATGGAAAAAATAAGCTCCCAGAATGATTATTTCATTTAACAAAAATGAAGATATTAAAAGTAAATATGATTTTTCTTATTTTTTTAAACTCTATTTCTGCAAACATCTATAAAGAAGCTATAAAATAGCTTTGCCATGATATCATCATCTCATGTGAATAAAAATATGACTTAGTGAAATGACATTTTTAATGTTTTAAACAAAGCACATGTCTGGGTTCTAATAGAGAGGGTACTGATCAGGGTTCTAGCTGTGTTGACAAAGCTGCCTTTGTGGGCTCTGAAAATGTAGGAAAAAATATGCTACTAACTCCTTTCCTTGTACCACCTGCCTTATCATCAATCTTAGTGCTAAAAAAAATAAGATTTGAAATCATAACCAGCATACTTGAGTGGGCGAGTTCCATTTGCCTAAAGCCAATTCATCGAAAGATTGATTTCTTGAATTATTTTTCATTGAGTTATGAAGTATTTTATTTCTACTAACTACTTAAAGTTCACAGTAGTTCTTTGTTTTACCATCATACAGCTTATTTTAGGTTTTCCTACTCTTTGGGCATGTGCCTGTTAGGAGTAATGATTTTATGTACCTTTTGAATCCAATTCTATCATGATATGATTAAGGCAGTGGTTCTTAACCTTCCTAATACCTCTAACCTTTAATACAGTACAAAGGTGTAGAGATCTACAGGTTGAGAATCACTGGATTAAGGGTTTTAAAAATGGTAACATGAGTTTATATCTCCTGTTTTGTTATCAATTTGGTAACTGCTCTTTTAATTTCTCTTCATTCACAGAACTTTTCTCGAGTGGAAGAGAAAGGGATGTTGTTATAAAGAGTTTATAGAGAATTATAGTTTGTCTGGCTCACACAAATATCTGTTGTCCATGTTGTTCTCTGCACGCACCCAAGTGTACCCAAGTGTACAAAAACAAACACATATTCAGACCCATTAGAAATCTCTAATCTCACATAAGTCCTTTCCAAGAAGCACACCATTACTTTTGTGAATGCAGGAAATAAAAGGGCTTAGCTTCTAGTTAATTTCCATTTATTCATGACAAATAAACCTCTTCATAAAATACCTGCTTATAAATGTAGAAAATAAATGTTTTAACACAATAGCTAAGAAAATGCCATGAACGCTATGTTAACCAGTTTGATGAAAATATTTCAAATTGTATATAAAACCAGCCCATTGTACCGCATGATTGCATTAATGTACACAACTATTATTTAATAAAAAACATTTTAAAAACATAGTGCAGAAAAAAAAGAAAGAACTTTAAAGAAGATCTCACATGCTGAAATAGAAAACAGATAAAATTGTCTTTCAACTGGGCTAGGCTGGCAAAAACAGATTAAAAAAAAGAAAGATGTAAGAAGAACTAATTGGGCTGAGAATAGCAAATGTACATTGGATCTGGCATACAACTCTGAGATTCTGGGGTGTGATACGCATGAATACAGGTGTTTCCATGATGCTGTTTTAAACAAATTGACCTTTCAAAGTGATTTGATTTAGTGGGTGGAGGTACCTTCCTGGAACTTCCCCATGCACAAATGGATAAGGGGAGCTCTGTGGGATATAGCAAAGCAAGAATCAGCAGCCACTTATTTAGGGAGTCAGATGACAGTCACTTGCTTCAAAGGTCAGTTGGCTACTCTCACACTCGGAGAGTAAGGTAAGCCTGGCTTTTAAAGGTGAGCGTGATCCGCAGCCTGCACTGGCTTCTAGGCCTCTTCTTGTATCACGCTCCCTTCTGCTCTGCGTGCTGTGGCCACCTGGCCTTTTCTCATCCCTCATGCAACCCAGTTTTCTTCTCACTCATGGCCCGAACCGGCTGTTTCCCACTCTTGGAAAGCACTTGTCCCAGATCTCCTGTCCTTCTGCCCTCCAGTTAATGGTCACCTCCTTCACATGACCTTCTTTGATGCCCAGCTCTTCAGTTGCCCAGCAACTTTCTTCATTTTCATCATCTCTACACGACCTTAAAGACCTTCAGTCAGCTCAGTGAGAGCAGGGGCCTGTCTTCCTGCTTACCTGTATCCTGCCACCTGGAAGGGCTCCTCACTCAAAGCAGGCTTAATAACCATTTCTTCCATGAATTATTGAAACCATGTTTTTTTCCATAAAAGCACCAATATCTTATTTTCCTCAGCATTCTGTCCAAGAGCCCAGTGCTGGATATTTTATTAATTCCGATGCTTTTAATGTTAGTTATAGTGGTGTTAGCTGAATAAACCTTTTAGACTCTTATGTGTTCAAATTTATCCTTCATAGTTTCTTGCTTTGATGGCATGATTAGAAAATCTGTCCATTTCTTATACATATGCCATGGAGTTCTTCTTAGCAAAGGAGAGAATGAAATAATGTCATTGCAGCAACTTAGAACTGGAGGCCATTATCCTAAGTGAAGGAACTCAAGAAGAAAAAATTAAATGCCTCATGTTCTCACTTATAAATAGGAGCTAAAATATGGCTATACAAGGGAATACAGAGTTTGCACATAGAGACTCCCGAGGGGGATGGGATATGGGGTACAAGGTACACTACTTTTTTTTTTTTTTAATGCTTCAGAAGTATATACTTTTAATGCTATAAAATAGTCTAACCACAGTAAAGGCATTTGTTGAATTATATATAATATTTTACTTATACAACCATATGTAGAACATTCTAAAGCGAAAACAGTTTTGATATTTCCTCAGGCATTATTTAACAATTTCTTAAGCTCCTGAAAATTAAAGGAGCCTTCAGAGTACTCAACAGCGAAAGTTCTCTCAGGTTCCCATAGCAAGGTACTTCTCAGTAAATACATTCTAGATCAAAGGTGGTTTACAGGCATTTTTCCAGAAATCTGGACAACTGAAAACAAAGAAAATTTTGTACCCGAGGAAATACCTACAATGTAATTTCTCAATAAAATTCCATATCTTAGACTAAGCCTATGCAAAGGTAGTATGACACATATTTGTATTTGTTTTTTTTCCAGTTTTTTTTATTATTAAATCATAGCTGTGTATGTTAGTGCAAAAAAGGGGTACAGTGTGTTGGTTTCATATACCATCTAAAATGTTTTCATCAAACTGTTTAACATAGCCTTCATGGCATAGTCTTAGTTTTTGTATGAAGAATTTGTATTCTGCATTTAGTAAATTTCACCTGTACCCTTCTAAGATGCACCATAGGTGTGGGCCCACAATTACCCTCCCTCCACCACAACCTCCCTCTCCCCTCCCCTCTCTTGCCCATTTCCCCATATTCTTGTGCTATAGTTGAGTTACAGCCTTCATATGAAACCTTTAAATTAGTTTCATAGTAGGGCTGAGTACATTGGATATTTTTCTTCCATTCTTGAGAGACTTTGCTAAGAAGACTATGTTCCAGCTCCATCCATGTAAACACAAAAGAGGTAAAGTCTCCATCTTTCTTTAAGACTGCATAGTATTCTTTGGTATACATGTACCACAATTTATTAATCCATTTGTGGGTTAATGGGCACTTGGGCTTCTTCCATGACATAGTAATTGGAATTGGGCTGCAGTAAACATTCTGGTACAGATGTCTTTGTTATAATGTGATTTTTGGTCTTCTGGGTATCTACCTAGTAAAGGAACTATAGGAAAGAATGGCAGGTCTATTTTTAGATCTCTAAGTACTCTCCAAACATCCTTCCAAAAGGAACGTATTAGCGTACATTCCCACTAGCAGTGTAGAAGTATTCCCTTTTCTCCACATCCATGCCAACATCTCTGGTTTTGGGATTTTATCATGTGAGCTAATCTTACTGGAGTTAAGTAACATCTCAAAGTAGTTTTGATTTGCATTTCTCTGATGATTAAGGATGATGAGCATTTTTTCATGTGTCTGTGGGCTGTGCACCTGTCTTCTTTAGAGAAGTTTCTCTTCAAGTCCTTTGTCCACCCTAAGATGGGGTCACTTGTTCTTTTCTTGCTAATACATTGGAGTTCTCTGTGGATTCTGGTTATTAAACCTTTGTCAGAGGCATAACCTGCAAGTATTTTCTCCCATTCTGAGGGCTGTCTGCTTGCTATATTTACTATTTTTCTTGGTCGTACAGAAGCTTTTTAGTTTGATCAGGTCCCAGTAATGTATTTTTGATACTGCTTCAATTGCCTGGTCAGTCCTCCTCATAAAATATTCACCCAAGCCAATTCCTTCAAGAGTTTTCCCTGCACTTTCTTCTAATAATTTGATAGTTTCATGTCTTAAGTTTAAATCTTTAATCCAGTGAGAGTCTACCTTAGTTAATGGTGAGAGGTGTGGGTCCAGTTTTAGTCTTCTACAGGTCACCAGCCTGTTCACCCAGCATCATTTGTTAAATAGGGAGTCTTTTCCCCACTGAGTGTTTTTAATTGGCTTGTCAAAGATCACATAACGGTAAGTAGCTGGATTCATCTCTTGGTTCTCTATTCTGTTCCAAACGTCTACCTCTCTGTTTTTGTGCAGTACCATGCTGTTTTGATCACTATCTAGTAGAGTCTCAGTTCTAGTAGTGTGATTCCTCCTGCTTTGTATTTATTTCTGAGTAATGTCTTGGCTATTCGAGTTTTTTTCTGATTCCATATAAAATGAACTATTAATTTTTTTTGAGATCTTTAAAATATGACAATGGGGCTTTGATGGGAATTGCATTAAAATTATATGTTTTTTTGGGTAGCATAGACATTTTAACAATATTAATTCTTCCCAGCCATGAGCATGGTATGTTTCCATTTGTTAACATTTTCAGCTATTTCTTTTCTTAAAGTTCACAGTTCTCTTTATAGAGATCTTTCACATCCTTTGTTAGGTAAACTCCCAAATATTTCATCTTCTTTGGCACTACTGTGAAAGGAATAGAGTCCTTGACTGTATTTTCGGCTTGGCTATTGTTGGTATATATAAAGGCTACAGATTTATAGGTGTTGCTTTTGTAGCCTGAGACACTACTGTATTCCTTGATCACTTCTAAAAGTTTTGTAGTAGAATGCCTGTTATTTTCCAGATATAATCATATCTCTGCAAAGAGTGAAAGTTTAATCTCTTCTGACCCTATGTGGATACCCTTGATGGACTTTTCTTCCCTAATTGCAATGGCTAAAACTTCCATTACAATGTTGAAGAGCAGAGGAGATAATGGGCAACCTTGCCTGGTCCTGATCTAAGTGAAAATGATTTCAATTTAACTCAATTTAATACGATATTGGCTGTGGGTTTGCTGTAGATGGCCTCTATCAGTTTAAGAAATGTCCCTTCTATACCAATTTTTTTTAACTGTTCTGATCATGTAGGGATCCTGGATATTGTCAAAAGCTTTTTCTGCATCAATTGAGAGAATCATATGGTCTTTATTTTTTAATTTTTTTATGTGTTAAATTACATTTATAGATTTATGTATATTGAACCAGCCTTGAGACCCTGGGATAAAGCCCACTTGGTCATGGTGTATAATTTGTTTGATGTGTTGTTGGATTCTGATGGTTAGTATCTTGTTAAATATTTTTTCATCAATATTCATTAGTGATATTGGTCCTTAGTTTTCTTTTCTTGTTGAGTCTCTCCCTGGTTTTGGGATCAAGGTGATGTTTTCTTTATAGAATGTGTTGGGTAGTGTTCCTTCTTTTTTATATTTTGGAAGAAGTTTAGTAATATAGGTACTAGTTCGTCTTTAAAGGTTTGGTAGAATTCTGACGTGAAGCCATTTGGTCCCAGGATTTTCTTTTTAAGGAGTCTTTTTATAGTTGATGCTATTTTAGAACTTGATATAGGCCTGTTCAATGTTCCCACTGTGTTCTGGCTAAGTCTTGGTAGGTGGTGTGCTTCCAAATATTGGTCAATTTCCTTGAGATTTTCATATTTCTGAGATTAAAGTTTCTTATAATATTTGTTAAGGATTTTTAGAATTTCTGAGTGGTGTGTTGTTATTTTGTCTTTGCCATTTCTGATTTATGAAATTAGAAATTTTACTCTTTTTTCCTGGCTTGGTTAGCCAAAGGTTTATCTATTTTATTGATCTTTTAAAAAAACCAACTTTTTGATTTATTGATCTTTTGTATAATTCTTTTGTTTTCAATTTCATTTAATTCTGCTATGATTTTGGTTATTTATTTTCTTCTGCTCAGTTTGGGGTTGGAATGTTCTTCCTTCTCCAGTTGCTTAAGTTGTCCCATTAAGTTGTTAACTTCCTTTCTTTCCATTGTCTTGATTAAAGTGTGCAGTGCTATAATTTCCCTCTTAGGACTGCCTTTGCAGTATCCCAGAGGTTCTAATAATTTGTGTCTTCATTTTCATTTTGTTCCAAAAATTTGGTGATTTCCTTCTTAATCTGATCTATGATCCATCTATCCTTTAGTATAAGGTTAGTTAGCTTCCATGTTTTTGTATAAGTATGCAGATTCCTGTCATTCTTGAGTTCAAATTTTGTTCCATGATGGTTAGAGAAGATGCAAGGAATAATTTCTATTATTTTAAATTTGTTGAGGTTAGACTTATGACCTAAGATGTGATCGATTTTGGAATATGTTTCATGGGCTGATGAGAAGAATGTGTATTCAATTTTATTTGGATGAAATGTTCTGAAGATGTCTGTAAATCCAGTTGTTGAATGGTTAAGATTAAATCTAAAATTTCTTTATTTAGCTTCCTTTTGGAGGATCTATCCAACATTGCTAGAGGAGTATTAAAATCTTCAACTATGATGGAGCTGGAGGAAATCAAGTTACTCGTGTCTATTAGAGTTTTTCTTTAAATTGAGTTGCATAAATATTAATAATTGAAATCTTATCATATTGAGTAGTACCTTTAACAAATATGAAATGTCCAACTTTATCCTTCCTTACTTTGTTTGGTTAAAAGCCTATTGTATCTGTGAATAAGATTGCAACACCTGCTTTTTTTCTGTTTTTCATTTGCTGTAATGTAGATGACCATCCTTTCACTTTGAGTCTAAATGTATCTTTTAAGGTAAGATGAGATTCTTATATGCAGCAGATATCTGGCCTGGGTTTTTGTGTCCAGTCAGCCAACCTATGCCTCTTTAGAGTACAATTTAAACCATTCATATTAATTGAAAATAATGATAAATTTTAGAAAGTTCAGTGGACATTTTTAATCCTTTCATCACCGTGGAAGTTGAAATTTGATAAAAAGTTCCTGGATGAGTTTACTTTTGGAGAGGAGGTTTACACTGGTCATTATGGAGGATAGGCCTGAGAATATCCTGGAGAGCTGGTTTAGTTATAGCAAATTTCTTCAGCATGTGGATGTTGTTGAAGTATTTAGATGAAACTCAGTTTAGCTGGGCACAGGATCCTGGTTTGAAAGTTCCTTTGTTTTAGGTGATTTAAAGTCAATGACCATTCTCTTTCAGCTTGAAAGGTTTGATCAGAGAGATCTGCAGTTATTCTAATATTCTTCCCCCTGTTAGTAATGGATTTCTTACGTCTGGCTGCTTTCAGAATTTTCTCCTTCATATTAACTTTAGTGAAGTTAATTATGATGTGCCTAGAGGATGTCTTATTTGGGTTGAGTCGTGCTGGAGTTCTGAAACTGTCTGCTATCTGAATTTCAGAATCTCTTGGCATATCTGGAAAGTTCTCTTTCATAATCTCATAAAAAAGAGACTCTGTGCCTTGTGACACCACTTCATCATTTTCGGGTATCCCTATAAGGTGAATGTTGGTTTTCTTCGAGTTATCCCAGAGCTGTCTGAGA